>JASTVC010000037.1:0-116157 GCA_031125765.1 Saccharomycopsis amapae
TCTTCTTCTTCTTCTTCTTCTTCTTCTTCTTCTTCTTCTTCTTCTTCTTCTTCTTCTTCTTCTTCTTCTTCTTCTTTCGCCTCCATCATTTTAATCCGAGCAGCATGGATAGGAGGAATATAAATATCTTTCTCTCTGGGCGTTTGCCTCCAGGAAGTTCTACTGCTCTCGACAGCAGAACCACTACTGTATGCTCTCGATGCCGTTGGCAACCTACGAAGAGTCCCTACTTTTCCTGGAAATAGGTCTTCATTATCTCTGGGTGACTGTGCACTCTTTCTAGTGAACAAATCTTTGGTTTCGTGGGCCTCTCTTTTCACTTTTGGAATTGAATGTCTATGTGGGAACAAATCTTCTTTTCCTGCATCGCTTTTGATCATTTCCACGGATGAATTGCCAACGTCTCTTCTAAAAATCACAACATTTTTCAGCGAGTCTCTATTGGGTTTGAAACGAGTTTGGAAAGGAGAACTTGGGGCAGAGCCTTGTCTTATCCTGTCTCCATTTTTAGGATTGGCAATCGTGAGCGCCGAGCTCGCCAGCTTTGGAGGTCTCCGCTTAGCAAGATTCAAGTTTTCGGCGATATATTTCTTAATTTGCCCTGTGCTTATCGATAGACATCTATCCTTGATGGTTTTGGTCTGGTTGGGGGTCGGGTCCTTCAATCTAACGCCATTATCATTGGCAATATATTGTAATAAGCTGACAGGCACCGCACTAGCATGGGACCAGAACTTTTTATCTTCAGCAGAAGCCCGATCCAAGAAGAAGGAAAATGATATTCGCATCAAGATTTCGAATTTCTTGCAAGGGTACCCATCCAGATAGACATAAGTTTTCATGAACGCACAAAAGGTTTTTGCTGCCTTTCCTCCATGGAAGAACAAGTCATAGGCACCAATGTGTTTGGCCATTATCATGATATATTGTTTTGTGAGAGCTGCCACCCCATTCTCGAAAAACTGTCTGATTATTTTATCGCGAAGTTCTTCAACCACTTTCGATTGCCTTGCCGTCAACTTCCCCATCTCTTTTCTCACCATCGCTTTCTTCTTGGCTGACAATAGAGACGCAGACTTAATGGTATTGAGAGGCATGATATGGGCAAACCTTGGTGGAGGTTGTTTAATACAATGGCTGGTGTCTGTTATAGTTAACAGATACGGGAGTATTTCACTTGCACTGCATGTATCATACACACCCTTTTTTTTTTATTAATTTATTTTTTTTGTGATTTTTCTCAGTTGTAGTTGCGGTGATTGACCAACATGAAGTTTTCATTCAATGCTATAGGTAATTTATGAAGGTGGAATTTACTGTAACTCAAATTATATTCTAGTGTTTATTACCGTCTGTACCTGTAAATAATGTAAGATATAATGTAAGACAACTTCAGGTAACACAAAATGCAAGCTAGTGAGATTCCCATCAACAGTTAATTTGTTGCATTGCAATGGTTATACTTGGGATAAACTCACTAGTGATCGAGGACCGATCCAATTTCCCTGGATATTACTAAGAATTGCTGGCAAGTGAGGTTGATGTGATTTTAATAAAATGGTCGCCGCCGACATTTATACCAGAAGCATCATCACCGCTTGCTTAAGTAACCTTCAACATGACCCCAAACAAACAAAAAGCAAAAAAAAAAAAAAAAAAAAAAAAAAAAAAAAAAGGCATTACCGGTGCTTTCAGTAACACCATAATCGGGGGATTAACATGCTCCCCTTGGATTTTCTAGTTCATTTCCCTTTTTTCAGACATGAGAGTGTCTTGCTCTCGTTAATTAAATGATGGCTAACAAATTTGGTATAATTTAAAGAAATCACCTTCCGGCCTGCTTACCTTCGTTCGGTGAAGCATTCTGGTTAGAAACTACGATATTTGCCGGTGATTATTTAATAGAGCCATTTGGTATCCTGGCAAATTGTGCCGTGATCGGAGGTTTTAAAAAACCATGGTCTAGAGGTTTAAATTTAAAAGGATATTGACACCTTCCATGATCTTTAGGTGAATTACCGGCCCTTTTTTTAAAAAAAAAGCAAAGTATTGCTTTGATGATGGTGTAATTTAATAACTTTCCAAAACCTAAATGTTAATACTTTATAGTCTCAGACAATAATCCTAATGATTTGCAATTATTGCGGAAGGCCTATAAATCTGATTATTTTCACTGGTATTCATATTTCTGGTTCTTTTAATATTTTTTTGATTCTCTTCAAAGAAGGTATTATCTCCTCTTAGAATATTGTTATTAGTGCCCATGGAGGTGAAAAATGCAGGATTTTCAGTAGGGGATGGAATTCTATCGCCAATGTTTTGGTTAATATTATTATAAGATCTCCTGCGAGCTTCCATGAATTCTTCTCTTTTTTGTAATTTTATTTGTTCTTTATGCATACAATATTCCTGTTGTTCAATATTTAATAGATTATCTGGCCCACTGTTGGGTGGTTCGGTTTGATCATAAATTACAATATTGAGGATCGGTTCAAACCAAATCTTGCGATCGCTTTTGACTCCGATATCATCATTGTAATGATTAGGGTTATAATTGACAGAATTAGTTTTAGGACTTGGTATGTGAGTACTAGGGGCTCGAGATTCATATGGTGGTGCTGGAAATCTTTCAGTGATTGCTGCCTTTGCACAAATATAAATTTCTTGTTTGTTGATGTTTTGAGCTCTTCTTGCCATCTCTTGGGCTTTCCAAGGCTCAGGGATTATAATATCGGCGTGACTTAATTTAATGGGCAGAATATTCTCTATTCCTGGGAAGTCAAGGTATCTTTGGCGCATAAAGTAAGCTAAACCGCTGTGTAGCATTAGATCAAACCCATCGAACAAGCGAACAAGGTCATCGTAAAACACAAATCTTTTAAGAAGGGTCAAGAGGCAGTCGGTTGCTTGTCTGTGAGGGAAGTAGCCTTTATAAAGAGAGGAGATGATATCAATAAAATGGTCGATTATTGGGCGGATCCTGAGGATGTGGAGATATTTACTGAAAAGAGGGAAGTTTGGGCGCTTGGAAGCATCCACAGGGATTCTCTGTGGAGTGTATCTCTTGGGGGCTCTAGAATAAACGCTGGAGGGTTTTCCCATGGCGGTTGTACGCTGATTACTTATTTATTTATTTATTTATTTATTGGGTCTTGAGAAATAGGATCTATAGCTTGATATATAAAAGATGAGCAAACACACAAAGCAAAAGCAAAAGATTTAAAGAGGAAGGAAGGAAGGAAGTCATTTTTTTGCCGTTTTTTTTTATGGGTTAGTTTTTTTGAGAGGAGAGGAAGGGCGGTCTAAAAACACCAAGCAAGGGTTCTTCCGTCACTACCGGAAATCGTCATTTGGGGCGAGATCTCTCCAATCTCTGCTGAGCACCAATAAATAAACAAATAATAATAACCACAACCAGTGTCTATCTTGTGTGGACCCATCGATCGCCACCGAGGGGAGAGAGCAAAGCAAGATTACCCGCCCCGTACTTCTCCTGTCGATCTCGGCTACCACACGCTCTGTGCGATAGATAGATAGATAGATAGATAGATCCTACGCAAACTATGATACCCTCGGTTGCCATTCATTTATTACAAGACCCTCAATCCTTTGTCATCATCATTCCTCAGTGGAAAATGAGTCGACATTTCTGATATACTCGTAGTAGAAAGCAACAATGTTCAAATGGCCTTCGAACAACACATTTTCATTGACACTGTGGATCCCTCCCAAACTAATACTGTCAGTGAGCGGGCCAGGCTGGTACCTGTAGATATTCTTGGTCAAGTCCCAATAGTATTTTGTGTCGGTGTTACCGGGGCTCATCCCAGGAGCAGCAATCACCGGTTTGCCTTGCAAGCGCTCGCCGTACACCAAATCTTCATACACATGGCGTAACGATCCAACGTAGATATCCCACATCTCGCCGGTGTGGGGGGAGATTGGTGCCACTTCCAAAGGAGTGCTTCTGGTGTAATTGAACGCCCCGTTGGCAGTTGGTTCTTTGACGGTGATCCCATTGACAATAACTCCCAAATCAAAACGGTTGGCCACCGAGAGCAAGTTGCCAGCAATCTTATCTTGGGTTTCACTGACTGAAGAGTCAACGTTGACTCTAGAGTTGATGACCACCGACACAGATTCCGGCAAGGCATTAGACTTGATCCCACCCTGGATAATATCAACCGCCTGAGACGTGGAAATAAGGTACTTGGTCAACTTGTTGTTTGATAAATATTCAATAAGCTTCTCATTGGCAACTTCATCATGGTCGGCGTTCAAGATGGTCTTTCTGAGCGCTGGGGCCATTCCGTCTGAGTAACTAGCAATACATTGCATCATTCCCAAAAGTGGATTATAGCTTGGAAGCGATGGTTTGAATGGGGTTTTTTCAATCAATGATATGAGGGTACTCATAATACCAATAGCAGTATGGTCTGGTGGCACTGAAGAATGGCCGCCAGGAGTGGTTAAGGTGATCATAGAATCCAAGTACCCTTTCTCACCAGTGGCCAACGCAGCAAAATATTGACCTTCCGCGGCAACGGCCCCGGAAGCACCTTCATCAATCAAAGCGTACATCGAGTCTCTTCCGTATCTCTCATATAAGAACTCACTGATTTTCGCTGCACCAAGAACTCCTGAGGCTTCCTCATCGTATCCGAAGGCGAGAATGATGGTTCTTTTTGGAGAATAGCCAGTTTCGATCAACAATTCCATGGACTCCATCAAACCAATAAGCAAGTTCTTACAATCAGAAGAACCTCTTCCCCAAACGTACTCACCATCGTAATGCCCAGAGTACGGGTGATGAGACCATTGGTCTTCAGTGGCCCATTCAACCGGCACCACGTCCTGGTGAGCGGTCAACAATAATGGTTTCAATGAAGGATCGGCACCGTCCCAGGTGAAAACAAGACCATATTCATTGACCACTTCCTTGGTCATGGTTTTGTGGACAAGAGGGAAACTTTCCTTCAAATAATCATGGAAGTCGACAAATGGGGCAAATGATGGGTCATCAAGTGGTAAAAACTTGGTCTCATCGGTGACTTCGGTACGGATTTGCACCGCTCCAGTTAATTTGCCAGCAGATTCGACACGAAAATCTGGATCAAAAAGGATCTTCTCAACGGTTTCTTTAAACTCGTCATATTGCTCAGGCACGATCTTTGGAGATAATGGGCATAACGATTGTTGAGCCTCAGCAATGTCTATAACCGCGACTTCATCATGATGGTGACAATTGTGGATTGAAGAGGTGTACGATGGCAAATTTTGGTCGAAATAATAAGTCTTCATGAAATAAAGGGCAGAACATACCAAAAGAAGATTAGCAAGAAATGTTTTCTTCGATCTTTGCTTAGGTGGTGGTGGAGCAGTAGCAGTAATTGGAGCAGGAAGACCCTGGCCAGTTTTTTCGTCCATCCTGAAATATCGTGAGTAATAAAATTCCACAAGTGATATCGTGGGTATATCTGATCGAGATGATGAGTAGTAGTTTATAATAAGATGATGAGTATGGCACTCTCCGTTTTTCACCTTTTCAGTTTTTTCTTATCTCGGCACAACCTACTTCCATTTCCGGATGTTTCCCCAACCCTGCAGTTGGAAAATGGGGATTTTACAAGACAAATAAGGCCTGTTATGGACGATAATACGTATATCCTACAATAGGGGCAGGGTCAGAAGAACAATGTATAGAATTAAGAGCATTATAAAGCGAGGATCTTGAATAAAAATCTTGAAACGGAGATATAGTAATGATCGATTGTCACCAGTAACAATATCGACAATGAACAATGCAAATAAAAAAAAAAAAAAAAAAAATAGCAGCAAAGAAATGGAATAGAAATGAACTAAAAATACATAGAAAATTAAAACACCTTTTGAATCCGAGAAGCCAAGTGATGTTCTTTTCGTTCCACCAATGGTGGAGTGTGCACTGGTGCTT
The DNA here is from genome assembly GCA_031125765.1 of Saccharomycopsis amapae. Classification (NCBI taxonomy): domain Eukaryota; kingdom Fungi; phylum Ascomycota; class Saccharomycetes; order Ascoideales; family Saccharomycopsidaceae; genus Saccharomycopsis; species Saccharomycopsis amapae. Next base: position 5,954 of record JASTVC010000037.1, read on the forward strand.
TAACTACCGAACCTTTATCTGACATAAAACCGGTTTGCGGAATAAATGGGGCATTGAGCTTAGGTTCTTTTTCTGATCGAGGAACCTTAGAAATCTTCAACCCTATAGTGGCACCAGACTTCTGTACATTAGTATCTTTGGAAGATGATAACCCCAGAACTGAATTACTGGTGGAAATTGCCTCGCCAGTCTTTCTGTTGGAAACTGGATTGTGGGTCTTCGGAATGGAGTATTCTGGTAAAATGATATTATGAGTTCCGCTCTTGAATGGATCAAGAGTCCGGTAACAATAGGTATTCTCAGAAGAGCTTTCCATTCCCAGCTCGCATTCACTTTCATACGAAGATTTGTATGGGCTTGATGATTCAGACTGGGATGCCGAAATTGGTTGAGGTTTAGCAAATAAGTTGTCGTTGATTGATAGTGGTTTAGGTTCCTTCTTTTCTGGTATAGTTTTGGTCACCACTTCAGTCTTTTCCTTGGCAACTGCGACTTTTTTAGTTTCTTCAGCATGCGGTTTCTCTGGAACTGGGGGTGGTGCTGATTGTTTGGTGGAGGTGGTCTTCTTGGTGGTGATATCAACACTCTTTTTGTTTTCTTTGACAAGCTTCTTCTTATTCAAGAACTTCGTAATCCTAATAATGTCTCCTTCCTTCACCTTCAAATCTCTCAAGACACCAGAATCAATGTTTTCCACCATGTTTTTATTCATCTTTTTCCTGTTAAAAATGTCAGTGTACCGTGAACTTTGAGTAGCATCGATACCGGCATCTCTGAAAAAATTGAACCAGAAATCTCCTTCGTCGTCAGATTCTACCACTACTCTTTTGAAATTGGAAACTTTCTTATTACTGACAGATTTCTTCTTTTCTCTCCTTTTCTTGGACAGCTTAGAATTCTTTTTATATTTCTCCAAATCTTCCCCGGTGATTTGCTCAACGTACGCAATATCTTTGATACTCAATTTCCGAAGACTAATGGCGATCTTCACCCCAGTTTGCTTGTGTAATTGAGCCTTACCGTCGACCAATCCCAAAAATTGCGCCTCAACTTTATGGTCCCCGGTCAAATCGGTCCAACATCTAACTTTTTTCGGGTCAGGACCATAGTTCTTTTTCACTTTTTCATAAATCTTTCTGGTTTCTTCGCCATACCCACCAATGATTCTCAAATAACTGGCAGCAACCACCCCACGCGCCCCGGTAGAAATGTTTTCACATAACCACCAATCATCGGATTTTCTATCATTGACAACATGAACGAGTTCACCTTCGCTACAAGCAAGTTCTTCAGGAGTTTCGGCATCAAAATCATAAATGACTTGGGCAGTCTTGAATCCTGCTCCGGTGGTCTTGCTAGCAGCCTTTACTTCATCGAGAATGGTGTCTTGAATGGCGCCATAGATTTCCCCGAGCAATTGAAGAATATCGTCTGCTGCCTCTTTGGTATCCGTACGCAATTCAAAAGCGGCGACTGGGTCATTGAAGTCGATGAAAACGTGTTTCTTTTCAGCAGAGAAGGCTGCCAATTTCTTTGCTGGCCAAGATTTAGATAGTTCGGGATGATCGACAAAATCAATAGTGATTTCACCGTTAGATATGACCAAATTTGTTGCTCTTTTCTTGCGACCATCAATTTCAAAGACTTTCCATTTAGCAGTATTCTTGGAATGCTCTTCATCGTCTGCTTTTGTTTGTTTGTCTTCTTCTTTATCATTGTGACTTTCCTCCTCCTCTTTTTCCTCGATTGGCTCATCGTTGCTCTTTGAGTTTCCAATTTCCTCGCTCATTTTCTCATCTTCGGTATCCTTGGAATCAGTTTGGAAATTAACTTTTTTGTCCTTCTTTATCTTTTTGTCCTTCTTGGATTCCTTTTCTTGGGATTTCTCCTTCTTGGTAGAGACTTTTTTTGGACCATCCTCAGTTACTATCTTCTTAGCCTTTTTTGGAGAATTGGAACTCTTGGTTCTTTTCTTTAAGATTCTTCTCAACCCACTGGTTTTCACAACCAGTTTTGGCTCGTATTCCACATAATTCCGGGGCGCGAACCCATAGAGACCGTGGTTTTTCACTAGCATCCAATTCTCATCCTCCATATCGTAAACTTCCATCTCATCCTCTTTAGCAAATGACATTTCCTCATCGTTTCTGGATTTGTAATCATATAACCCAATAGCTGTCCCCAAAGACTCGGCCGGAACGATGCAATCGACGGGCACGAGCCCAATTGGCTCGACCACTTTGGTTCCTAAGGTCCGTTTCTTCATCTCCCATTTGGAAGCATGGGTTTGCTCGAGCAAGTAAAGCAAATCATCTTTTTGAAGACCAAGCTCATCGTTGAAGCTGGCAGTATAATCTATTGCGGCACGATACACGGCAGAATAAGGCATGTTAGTAGCAATCAATCAATAATCCTGCTTCTTCTTTTTTTTCTTCCTTTATTTTTTTTTTTTTTTTTTGGCGAAAACACAAAAATTGGAAGCAAATTGCAATTTCAAAATGAGAAACATTGCGAGTTATAACATCTATTTGTTTGCCCGTACCATCATGGGAATTACCATCGATTGGTAGCGTAAGTTGAGGCATGTTGAGGGGGTTTTGTAGGGTGCAGCACCCGGCGCTGCAAAATCCTGGTTGAAGGGTTCCATCACCAGAATTACCATGATTGGAAATGTAAAGTGAATATTTATAGATAAAAAAAAAAAAAAAAAAATAATGTTTCGCATAGTGGTGGGGGGGGGGGGGGGCTATGAAGTGCCATTATTTCATCTGGCTTACCGTATCTTGCGACACCTGGAAAAACTAATTCGAGGAGGAGTGACTTGGCTTACCAGTTAACCACAATCCAAAAAAGAAGAATCCATTTTTTTTACAATATTATTATACAATATTATTGTAGAAAATTAAAAATTAAAATAGCAGATTGTAATGTATTAAGAAATATACAAAACAGCAAATTGCAAAGAAAAGAAAAAGCGTTAAAAACAAAACATAAACATTCTAAAGAGGTATTACACGAAGCGAAACATAACAAAAAAAAAAAAAGAAGCCCACGAAAATCAAAAAAGCAAATCCTAATCCTTAAAAGCCAACAATACGTCGATGAAGTCAAAATAACCGATTTCAGCTGTAGCACCGGCATCGACCGAAGGATACTTCTTGAAAACTTCGGTGACTTTCATAATCCAAACCATACTTTCAATAAAGCTATCAAACTTCATGAGCGCCGGTTGGTTCACTTGGACAGTAGAGAATGTGAAGAAGATGTGATTGATGGATTCTTGAGGCAAGTCAAAGCCAAAGGTTTTCAAAGCGTTGGCAAACTCTTGGTGATTGATAAAGGTGCTGCCGTTTCTATCGCATTTTTCAAAAACGGTTCTCCATCTCGCCAAATAGTTCCAAATATTGCAGAAATCATCAAAATCAACAGAGTTGAAATGGTCTTTATCGAATAACTTGATCATGGTTCTGGCAGTGCTTCTTTTGAATTCAGTTTGGTCGTAGTTTCTGAGAGCATGGCTAAGTTCTTCTTCTGCCAAGCGGCCATCACGGTTGAAATCACAACAGTCAAAGAATTGCTTCAAACGGTCTTTTTGAGAGAGAACTCTTGGCTGTTGCTGCTGTTGCTGTTGGTGGTGTTGTTGTTGTTGTTGTTGTTGTTGTTGCATCATGTAGTTTGAAGTGGTGGATTGAGGAGACAATTTTTCAAAACTTGCTTCGGAACCAGAAGGCGACGCGGAGCCAAGCGAGGAATAAGAAGAAGACCGATTTTGGAATGGGTATTGTGGTTGATAGAACCCACTGGCCTTAGAGCCACCGGTAGATTGAGGGGTTTGGAAGCCTGGCTTATGTTTAGCCAAAGCTTCAGCAGGAGTTTGAAAGACAAGTAAATCGTCACCGTCAACTTTGTAGCCGCTCATTGTTGTATTATGTGTAAACAGAGGAGTAGAATGTAAGACAGAATCAAATCTGATGACAATAGTGTAGTGGGTCTTGTAAAAGAAAGTGAGGTAGTTGGAATAAAGACGAGTTTTAAATGAGAACAATATCCCTGGAACGGCGTTGCTATATCGAATAACAAAGGTAAACGGGGGGGAGCAGGACTCGAAAATACCAGGAATTCTCCGGAGTTTATATATTATATGGGCGATGCCACCCGTTAGGCCCTTTCTCCTTGCAAAGCCATTATTGATGAGTGAGTGCAGGTACTTGGATCCAGTTACCACCGGGCATTAGTGGGTGGCCCACGTTAGATCTCTCTCCTTGAACGATCACATTCCTGTGGGGTCTGTGAGACCCACCATCGAGTCATCTCGACACGTGAGAGCGCCATCCCAGTGGGTTTATTATTATTACGGTATAATCTACGGTCTTCTTAGCATTTATACAATTAAATATTCAAAAAGTAACCTCTTTATAGTACAATGACCCTCTCTTATTCGTTACAGCTCCTCAATTCCTGTGTCAACTCCCCCCATTTCGTGTTGTTGATCCAGTATTTTCGTTTACACCCAGTCAAGAAAAAAAAAAAAAGAAAGAAAATTGAAACAACAACATCTGCGGGTACTCGCGCGTATTATCCCTGTAAATGGCATGCCCTGTCAAAAACTTGGTGTTCGAAGGTCTACATGTTTTCCGGTAATGTATCCGCACTGGATATTGGTTAACACACTTGTGCCGGCATCCTCTTCTGCGGTACATACCTCTATCTACACCGTTCGTGGATACTTCATGAGATTACCTTATCCAGGATTAATTGCTGTTTCACTATTGCATCCATTAACAATCACCAAGAGATATGGTTTATTGTTATAATATCTACCAACTAAAAACAATAATAATAATATCTATTCAGCTTGGTAATAATACATCAGATATCGGAATTACTAGCCATGATAAACCGACTATGTTCCATGGCTCCCCTCCCAAAGAAATCATTGATCACCTTAAACTTATCCTCGGATTCGTCTAATGCAATTCTGAACAAATCATTCTTTTCCCCGATTTCATCTTGGGCCATTCTAAGATTACTAACCGCCTCCATTTCACTAATGCACTTTGGACATTTGAAATTCGTGGAATTTTTTGACCCCGAACCCGCCAATTGTCCCAGAGGAATTAAATCCTCATTGTACGAATCATACTCAAAATCATTAAGGCATCGTTGATGATAAGAATGTTGGCAATAAAAATGAACAACTGGGAAATCAAGATTTAATCCGCATAAATGACAGTTCAAATTATTAACTACAATGACATTCTCTTGGTCGTGGGAATCCCCAGCATGTTTACTATCATTGTGGCCCCCTAGAAGTTTGGAGATCTCTGACTTCTTGGCCTCAATCTCTTTGGAATAATAATCAAACAATTTATCATTCTTTTCAATCTCCAGTGTCTTGAATTCCAAGTAATTCATCAAAAAATTCTTCAAATATTTGAACTTCACAAGATCGTTCAAACTAAGAATATTCACCAAATCTATTACTGACAACACGTTACTCTTCAATAACTTTATCAAAATTAACATCAAATTCTTCACTCCAAACTTCTTGGTTAAAAATTCCTCAGAATTCTTCTTTACCACATAAAATAATGTCATGGAATACATTTCCGGAATCCCTGGTCCATACTTATTCAAAATCTCCACTGACTTCTCGATATTCTGTGAATTCAATGAGCTTCTCAATAATTCAATCTTGTTGGACGCAGACACTTGATGGTTTGTGCCAGTATATTCTTCATCAATGATCAAGGTTGGATGGTCATCAGGCAACGTATCTTCAACCTCATCAAGTATTTTATCCATATCAAAATTATAACTAATCAAATTCTCTTCGCGTGACTTGTTGCGCTCATTTTTAATTTCCCTGGCCTCTTCTGAGCTTCTATCTTCTCCCGTGTGCTGCTCATTTTGCAGTTGAGTTTCGTCGTTGTCAACCTCTCCTCCAAGGCTCAATAGCAAGTCTTCATCTGAGAAATCGTTCAAATGACAAAGCAACAAAACTGTATTGTAATCCATCAAAGCCTTGTGTTTTTGATATAACAGCATAGCCTTTTGTTCCCACTCTTGCTTATTATTTTCCATATTTGCCAAACTCAAATACATTTCAAATAACGTAATCAATAAATCAGTCTTATCTTTAACGTTGGTGTTGAATCGATCAAATTTATCATAGTTCTCAAGTATTGCTTCCAAGAAAATCACAAACTCGTTAGGGTTATCAATAAATGAAATGAATACGAGACGTGGCTTTGGTGGTTGATACGTAGGTTGTTGGTCTTCTTCTTTGTTGGTACTCGAAGTATCAGTAAAGTTCATGAGTGTCAAAGTATTGTTTGCGGTGGATGAAATATAATCCACAAAAGTATTGTAACTCTGGATGGCAATATTGGTATCTTTGCCATCAGCATCATTATCATTGAACAGTGATGAGATTGGGTAATGATGTTCGGTGACCCCATCTTTCAAATTATTGAATTGCTCGTGTATATACTTTTCACTGATTGTTGGTCTGTAAATACCAGTGAAAATATCAATTAGCAACTTAGTAGTTTCAATTGGAACATGATGCAATAGTATTTTAATGTAGTTGCCTTGAGTAGACTCTGTTAATAGTAAGTTGAAAATGTCATTGACTCTCAAAAACCTAAGGAATATGATGCACATTTTGAAATCTTGGAACTTATTGATCAAAATATCCAAAATCATCGAATAATATTTAAAAATAAATGAAATATTAATGACAACCTTGTTGAAATCAATTTTCAATAATAGACTGATAATTAAATCAAGATTGAAATTCAAATTTGAATAATTGAGCAAACTTTGCTCTTCGTCGCTGTCGGCGTATTTCTGCTTCACCACCTCCAATTCATCAATGAAGTTTTGAAACTTGGAAATATCTTTCAATTTGCAGTAATTGCATAACAACAATGTCAAATAATCTTCATTCATCAAATCATCGCATGATGAATACTTGATTAGGTGACGTTCAAAAATCTCTTTGTTGCTGAAACATAAGTGCTCCAAGTATTCTGTTAAGTACAAGATCTTGTCATTATTCTTGAATTTTAATATCACATTCAAATTGAAGCTGTTATTATTCAAATCAATCGAATCAATATATTGTCCAATAGATTCCTGAAAATCTCCTTTGTCATATAAATAGTCGCCATACTTCTTCTTGATTAATAATAAATCCTTTTTTGTGATAGTGCTGGCAGGATTATTTAGCGCAAGCTCTTCTTCGGCTAGTTGAATTGCCATTGTGTACAAATCTCTCTGGATCAATATCTGGATTTTATCATTGATGCTCTTCTCTTGTAGCTTGTAAAAAATCCCATTAGATGATAATAGATATAGCCCATCGTTCGCTACATTGATGACATTGGTGATGTTATGTGAGATTGTCAAGTTGAAAATGATGAAATTATGAGCGTAATCAATCACCATTATTTTAGTTGTTTTGAATTCTGAATTGCCGCCGGGGTTTGATGGATTGAATTTGAAAATTGATCCTGCAGGACTCGAATCTTCGATATTATCATTCATAACGGATTTGGTAAAACCGCTGTCCATGGATGAAATCATCAATAAGTATTTGTCATTGAAATTGAATAGTCTATTTTGATTGAACTGTTTGGAGGTTTTTATGGAATTCACTTTTCCAAACTTGGAATTGTAAAAATCAATGGAGTTCCCATTCGAGTCACAGCTGATCAAGTTATTATTTGATGATAGAATATCATTGCAAAACAAATTTGAGCCATGAGTGTTCTCCAATACATTTAATGGGGTATTCTGGTTTCTTCCGGTGGTGTCAAATAGTAAAATCTTGGAAGTGGTCAACACATACAAATAATACCCCGAAGTCGGACTGCTTAAAAATAAATGTGCCCCGGTAATTGGTTCTCCACTTGATTCATAAATGATTCTTTGTCTGGCGCCTTTATCGTTTAATAGATTACCTCTTACCAAAATCGTAGTTCCATTGGTGAATCCAAACGCGGATACTGAAAAATCATCCGATATTGTGAATGTCGACAATGGGAATTGATTAGTGCCATTCTGAATATTAACGGATGTCAAATAATGATGCGAATAATCATTGGTCTTGGTATTATTAGATTCCATCAACTTATCCAAGTTCCAGAGTTTCAATACCGTAGGAATCCCCAGCGACTCACCGACCGCACATACCACATTCATATTATTGACCAGAGAGTGTTTCAAGCACGAAATGGTGAAATTTGCCTCGAATCCCACGAATTGGTATACGAGATTGAATTCCAAATCGACAATCTTGATGATTGAGCCTGCAATGGCAAACATTATGTACTTGTCACTAGAACATATCGCACTAATCGAAGGGTCTGAGAAGAGGGGGGTTTCGGTATTAAAATTCGGATCTCTTATGGGAGAATAATGAAGAAAGGAAAATTGTTTCCACGATGCCAAAGACATGGTTTTCTTGATCTTGGTATTGTTCCAACTCTATAGATTTTGTGGTTTGTATATAATCAATAATATATTATGATAATAATATGCCACTTTTCTACAAATCGCCATTTGTTAGTTGCCCGGCTTATACGTCTAAGGTGCCATACCTGTGGGTCCGCCCCAACACCAGAAATACTCTTTCTTTCAGTTCATTGAAGTTTCAAATGATTTTATAATATTAGAGCTTACTTCTGGGAATATTTCTTTTCATCTACTAATTTTATCACCGTCCATTACACTCAAGGGAAATGAAGTCGAAAATCCATTCGAGCGCATGAGTCTAGGGAGTACAATTGTTTGTGGGAATTTGCTAAACACCAAGTACTGATAGCCCAGTTTCGCTTATTCCAATTAAAAGACATAAGGAATCTCTTTCTTGATATCAAAAAAAAATAAAAAAAAAAAAAAAGATCTGTTCTTTTTTCCCTAGATGATCTCATATAATGTACTGCTCTCAACTATCTACAAGCCCCAAACTGACCCTGGACTGGGGAGCTGGATGAGAGTAGTGGCACAGCAGTGAAAAGAGGTTGCAAAGTCATAAACTGGAACACTCTTTGAAGACTCTATAAAACCACTTAGATTAGTATTATCTTTGATACCCTGCAATCTTTTGAGAGTCTTTATGTGTTCACCGAACTATGTGAGTTTATGCGATAATATGCGATGAGTAGATGATTTTCGCGTAAATGTATTTTTTTTTTTTAATATAGGAAAAAAAATTTTTAAGTCATTGATAAAACATCTTACTTTTTGCAAGACTTTTTGCAATACTTTTACCAAATCCATTTTTGGAAAACTATTTCTCTAGAAAAAAAACTATAAACACAATGGCTAGAAAGAAGTCTGCTTCCAAGAGAGCTAAGGAAGCTCAAGAGAAGGAAATTTCAAGCAAGAATGTTCCAGAAGAAACTAAAACCAAAGTTGAAGAACCTGAATATTCCGATAATGAATCTTCCAGTAGTGAGGAAGAAGACGAATATGGGGATTTATTGGACAATGAAACCGATAATCAAATCAATAGAGTTTTGGATGCCTTGAAGTCTAATGATTTGCTGTTGAAGAACAAAGACGTCAAGTTTTTCGATGAACCTGAAGAAGCGATCAAGAAATTGGAAAAAAGTGGTACTGGTGAAAAGAACCGTCCAATGTACTTGCACGATTATCACAGAATTAACTTGTTGAATGGTGGGGGTCTTGCAGACGATGATGATGAACAAGGTGATGAAGATGTCAAAACTTATGCAGAACAACAAAAGGAAGATAAAGACCAATTGCTTTCGGAAATCAAAAATGCATTTGGCAATGACGGGGACAACGATGATGACGACAATGAAGAAGACGAGGGCGATGACGATTTCCTTAAGAAGAAAGAAAGAAAGAGAGAACCAATAGTTGAAGCACAATTGCCAAATCCTGAACAAGATCAAGAAAAATTTTTGTCAGAATTTTTGAACCAACATGCTTGGATCCCAAGATCAAAAAATGATACTGAAAATTTGGACTTGGGAACTGAAGATCAAGATGATCTTAAGGCTGAGGAAGAGTTCGATGATGCGGTTGAAAATTTCGAAAGGGTGTATAATTTTAGATATGAAGATTCCACTTCTGCGGAAATTATTTCATATGCGAGAAGTCAAGCCACAATGAGAAGATCGAAAATGAATTCCAGAAAGAAGCAAAGAGTTAAGAAACAGGAGAAGATCAAAGAAAAGAAAGAAAAACACGAACAGAACCTTAAAAAGAAGAAACAAGATAAAATCAACAAAGTCATGGACAGATTGGCGGAAATCAAGAAGGCCGTTGGTGAGGAGGTTGATACTGAATTGGTTCAAAAGGTCTTTGGTGAAAGTTTATTGAACGATGACTTTGATGATGGAGAGTGGGATAATAAAATGAGTCAAATTTTCGATGAAAAGTACTACAATGCTGAAGAAAAGCCGCAATGGGATGACGATGATGAAATCATGAAGGAATTTTATGATGAGAAGAAAAACAAGAATGACGATGATGATCAAGAGGACGAAGCTGAAGATACAAAAGCTAACGTAGAAGAGCAAGAAGATGAAAATGAAGATGAAAATGAAGATGAAAATGAAGATGAAAATGCCCCACCAAAAAAGAAGTCGAAGAAGGAAAAATTGGCAGAAAAGAAGTCTGCCAAAAAATCCAAAGAAACCTTAAAGAAGCAAGCTGAACAGATTGTCCAATCCAATATAATGAGAGTTGAGGAAGAGGTGGATGATGATGAATCAAAGGAGAATGACGATGGTCCTAAATTCAAATATATTCAAGTTGAGCCAGAAACATTTGGTTTGACCCAGAAAGAAATCTTGTTTGCCGATGATAAAGATTTGAATGAATTTATTGGTTTGAAAAAGTTGGCGCCATACAGAGACCCTCACCATGTAGCAAAGGACAGGAGAAAGGTATCTAAAAAGAGAAGATTGAGAGATTGGAGAAAGCAGGTATTCGATGATGAAAATGGTTTGCAATGATGAAAATGATTTTGCAATGATAAATAATATTTGTACTATAAATTTTACTAATTTTTCGAAACGTTCATTTATATCTGTAGTTGACCATTCCGTAATTTGGTTTTAGTTCCTTACAGGACTGATTCCAGCATTCTAATTAATCGATTCTTTCTAACTCTTACGTGCATTTGATTTTAATTATAAAAATATTCATCCTCATTAATCGTTACCCAAAATTTTAATAATTGAACAAAAAAAATTAAAAATTTCATGAACTCTTAGCTTGTCTATCCACTGATCGTGACACATCGACACCATTCATCTTTTGAATATAAGATGATGTTGGTGCCCATTTTCTAATATTTCTAATCTCATCATTTGCATAGCCGGGAAGCTTGATATTCCAGTTCTTTTCTAGATGCATCTGAATATCTTTAGAGTCAACAGCATCAACTTTTCTTCTCTTTGCTAGAAGACAGGCGAAATTGGTGACGCTATTCACAAATTCATCGGCGATATCAAGCAAGATCTCTTCGACATCTCCATCAATAAAAGTTTCTCCATCACCTTCATCTAATCCAACGGATTTCACAAGCTCGCTTAACTTTCTCTTAGAAACAACTCTGTTTTCCCCGGTGTCAGAATCAATTCCCAAGTCACTAGGAAGCTTAGATAATGGAGGTGTGCATAAAATTGGAGCTGCGGCAAAACCACTATTAATACTAGGTCTAACTTCCTTCAATACATGCGGATCGATTGCAGAAACTTTCAATTCTTTGGAAAGAGGCAAATTAGAAATTGGTTTTTTCAAGATATGCAGCTGAATAAGTCTTTGTGTTAGATCTGACGAATCACCGGCGTTTGGACTACCAGTAGTTGACGCAATGTTAGCAGAAGTAGACTCAGTCTTCGGTTGAGATTGTTCAGCCTTACTATCATTATTCACGGACGGTTTCACTTGTGAAGCATTTGCTGGGTGCGGTTGGGGTTGTACTTGTGTAGGAACTGGTGGCTTTATTGGTTGAGGAACTTGTTTTTGTTGAGGTTGGGGCTTCAATTGACCAAGATTTTGCATTTGTTGCTGGGGCATTGGTTGAGGTTGTGTCAACAGAATATGTTGAGGTAATTGTGGAGCTTGTGCGGCTGGTGAAGGTATCACGGGAACTTGAGGATTGTTGAGGTTCATGTTCATGTTCATTGGTGGAGAAGCCACCCCTGACGCTTGGGGAGATATTGCGTTGCGGGCGGCAAGGCTGTTTTGACGCTGTTTCTGTAACTGAGCCATAAATTGAGTCTGCTGTGCAGGAGTTAATGATTTAAAGACATTATTTGGCAAACTTCTCATAGCAGCACCTTGGGCGTTTATAGCATTTTGATGCATTTGCAATAGTTGAGCTCTCTTTTGTGGAGTTAATTTACTCAACACATTTTGGTCTAATGGTCCACCATTAAACATTGCAAGAATTGATTGGTTTATAGCAGGATTAGGGTTTCCATTATTCGCCATGTTGCCGTTAGCAGGAACAGGATTCCCAGAAATCATATTGTTAGGAGCCTTGTTTGGAATAGCTTGGTTCATCATTGGGCTACCAGAGCCTGGAATATTACGATTATTGAGCATGGCAGGGTTCTGGGGCATGGTAATGCCCAGGTTTGGCATTGGTTGCGGTTGGGTCTGCTGTGGTTGCGGTTGGACTTGAGGTTGGGGTTGAAGTTGTGGCTGAAGCTGAGGTTGTGGATTAAGTTGTGGATTTGGGTTTTGCTTATGTTGCTGCTGCTGAGCTATTGATGAAATATTACCTCTGTTCTGTTTCAAATTTTGGTTCCATTTTATCATCAATGCCTTAATTTGCTCTAGTTTCGTCTGCACATCTCTTCCTTCGTGTTGCAATTTTTGAATAGTCTCAGCACTCAAGTTTGGTCTTTGCAAAAAAGTCCTATAGGATTGTAATTTTTTTGTATAATCCTGATAAATATAATTCAACTTCTTCAAATTCTGGACTTGAGTCATTAATGGAGCAGTTGCAGCATTAGATCCACCAGCATTGTTAATATTACCATTACTATTATTAGCATTGTTGTTGCCAGTATTACTATTGACGTTGTTATTAATAGTGTTGCTGTTACTGTTATCATTACCGCCGTTATCATTCTTTTTATCATTATTATTGTTGTTTGGAGTATTGATTGCATTATTGTTGGTATTCTTCAAATTAATGTTCATATTGCTGTTATTATTGTTCATATTGCCAGTACCAGATGTGACAGATAATGCTGGACTTCCTGGGTTATTATTTACCATACCGTTATTATTACTATTGTTATTACCATTGTTGGCCATAATATTTCCATTGGCATTCACACCCGACATGTTGAAGTTCCCCATATTGAAGTTCATGCCACTACCCATACTCATCGAGGAAGCAGGTCTGGAATTAGGATCAACTGCAGCATTATTCATACTCATGTTATTAGACATCATATTTGCATTATTATTGTTGCTAACGTTTGGGGTGATCGATTTATTATTCTGAGTAACTTGCTGCTGTGACTGTAACTGGGTTCGGTTTTGAGCCTTCTGTTGCTGTTGCTGCTGCTGCTGTTGACGCATCCTCGATTGATTGGAATAGTTCACAAGAAGACTTTTGATCTTCGCGGCAGTCTGAAGATGCTGTTTGCCCTGCTCGCTGTTTGGGCCCAACTTCACTGCCATTTCTGAAGCATTCTTGAAACGCAAAACCAATTGCTGAAGCTGTTGCTGCGTGATATTAAGTATTGGATTACCATTTGGATTGGCCTGTGAATTATTGACGGTGTTGCCAGTGTTGTTATTACCACTGGAATTGTTCATGTTGAATAACTACAATGCAAGCACTTGGCAGAACAGGATCTTTTTTTTCGAGCAAAAAAAAAAAATTACTCCCGAGATGTAGTTTATATGCTTCCTGTATCACGATGCAAGAACACTCCCGATTAAGTTGGTTCTTATTCGAATGAGTTGAAATCTGTCTCCGGGATCATCGATGGTGATAACTCATTTTCTCTCCTCAAAGAAACAAAAAAAAATAAAAGAAAATGATCACGTGTCTATGCGCGTGACTTTTCAGCACTGCGATAAGAATCAGTTCACCGTGTCAAATATCACAAAACTGCCAATATAATATTCTTGTATCGACAATATGTGAAAAACCAAAGGTTTTCATCTTTTTTCTGACGCAGTAAATTATATACTGTGTTGTGAAATAAGCAATGATAAATGTTAAGAAGGAAAAAAATGAGATTTGCAAACGCATCAAAATTATCCTTCGACATCTACGTCAATTAAATCTCTAGATTACTGCATATGTGGTTTATAATCCATATTTATGTTGCTGTAATGGAGCTTCCTTCTACTGACATCAAAGTGCTATATGGTTACTGTAGAGTGCCTTCAGAGACGTAGCTAATCCTAACCCTGCTTGTCGTCTTACTGAGAAGTGTGTATCTATAGTGTAAAAAAAAAGACTTACATAGGACTGAATTATACGTGTTTCCAAAAGATTTGTCTGAAGAATAAATATCCTAAAAAAGATATATTTAGATATGATATTCAGCTAATCAGAAGTGGCGCTTTAGCTCTTTGTTTTTCTTTTCTTTTTTGTTTTGTTTTAACGCGTCACTTTTCTCTATCATCGAACAATCACTATTATTATTTGAAAAATATAATTCAAAAGAGAAAGATACGTAGAAATAGAATATTGTTAAGGTTTATCTCCGAAAATATTACAGCTTTGTGTCTCAAAAGATAAATGAATGAGAAATGATGATTAAACTTGCTTAAGGATTCCGCATCTTCACGAAATTTACAATATGATGGGATCAGTTTTTGTAACACTACTCAATTTTCATTCTCTACCGCTCAATTTCCGTAACTTGGCGAGAGATTTTTTTTTTTTTTTTCTATTTTTTTTAGGAAAAAGAAATGATTATTTGACTGATTGAGGTGAAATCTTCGCATTCCATAATTCAACTCAAGTTTAGACTTTCTGTAGGAACATAAAGGAGATAAATCCTCCAACGCTACTAGCTCACGCTAAATCATCATATCTAGCTTCAGAACATCATTGATTTGAAAAAAAAAAATAAAAAAATTTGACCGTTATTTTTAAGAATTAAGGATTACTTTTGAGTGTGCCTTAGGAAATACAATATAAGTGTCTTCAAGAGAAAAATAAAACGCGTGAGAGGACATGTTCTAGGATAGTTATACCACATTCAGCGTCTTGATGCAAACTGTTTATCTGCAATTTTTTTCAAAAAAATGTCCGTTATTTAATTACAATGGAAACAATTCTTAAGAAAGAATTAGTTGAGCCTTCAAGTCAGTACGATTCTACGAATGTCATCTGTAGCCTCACTTTCAGAAGTCTGTCAATGGTGCTAAGCTAATCCAAGAGATGTCCACACCATCAAAAATGACATACAGCTTGGATTTAAATTACCTATTCAAAAACTGCAATTAATAATTGAATCTCGATCGTCAAATGATAAAGAGAACAATTTTAATTCGGAGAACGGACACATACTTATTAGAACTTTATTCATAATCGTATCACCTTATAATCGCCTGGGGAAAAAGAAAAAGCTGCTAATCCTTTGTAGAAATCTTCTATTTGAATATCTATATCCCAATTATAGTAATAAGCTCACCAGGGGAGAACTATTCTACTTATAGAACGCGTAATATATATACATATATGTTATAATGATTTTGATCACGTGAACATATATATAGAAAAATACATTGCAATTAAGAAGATCTTTAGTGGGAATTTAATGGTATACAATTGTTCGATAGGACAATAGCGAGCTTCTATTTCTTTCAATTGTTATTTATTGCAATTTATTCAGCTTTCGGAAGCATCAAGAAGCCTTAAGATACTCCCAAAAAGAAAGACCTAGAAACAATGCTTATTAATGTGGGCAAAGGATTAAAACACATGCCGGTGACCAAGCTGTTTCTAATTGCAAATATGCTTATTCCGGTAATAGCATCACTATTAGACATCAAGTATGCATTTTATCTCAAATTCGACCCATTCATCTATCAATGGCATCAATATTGGAGACTCTTAACAAACCAGGTAAGCTTTTCGAGTGAATCGCAAGTGTTTTTCAGCACAATAATCCTATTCAATCTTCGGACTATTGAGAGATTGCAATCACCAAACAAGTTTGCCTCATTTTTGATATCCATATTTCTCTATAACATTCTACTTCAGGTAATAACGAACACGTTTCTCAAAGTGCTCCTTCCAGATAGTTGGAATTTCCTACAGGGCTTGAACTATGCTTCTGGTCCCTTGCCGGTTATCGGGGCATTAGTATATGAATACAGCGCCTTCATTCCAGTAGTCTACAAATTTGAATTGACTGATATAATACCCAGAGGAGGTAGTGGTGAAGATAGTGAGGTGCCTCAAAAGACCATTTTCAGCGATAAGATCTTCACGTACATTTTGTGTTTGCAATTATCGTTGAGTGAGGGTATGGATTCGTTTGTGCCAATGTTCAATGGCTGGATCTTAGGGTTTCTTGTCAGTGGCCAAATAATTCCAGGGAAAAACTGGAGAATACCCTATTTCACCCAGTTCCGGAAGTATTTGTACAGGAATACTAGAATAGTTAGACCAAATCTTGCTTCAGCGAATAATTCACAAAATGCAGCCGGTCAGCCTGAGAATTCTAGACAAGCAACTCCAGAAAGTGATACTGAACCAGTGAGACCTTTGACTACTCAGTTCTTAGACTCTTTCAGAAGATAAGGGAGACATCTCCCGAGGGGTTATGTATATTAATTGGATTTTCTGTTTCCGGCACGGTTTATGTCTCTTTGTAATGTTGATTGTAATGTTGATTCTGCTAAAGCTACGCTACAGTTGTACTATCTTTTTTTTTTTTCAATTCTTATTGACAAACTAAGAATATAAATTTTCTGCCTGATTAAAAAATTGAATTAAGCGAAACAAAACGGACAAAACAAATATATATGAGCAAACAGCGATATCTAGAAAATAATACGATAACAAGAAAACGGCTAAGACAGGTAAAACAAACAGCTGGCAAAACAAAGGTGGGAAAAACAAAGGTGGGAAAAAACAAAGACGGACAAAATAATTAAAATATGAAAGAAGAAGAACTGAAATAAAAAGTAAAAAGTTCAAACTTATAAGGGCTCGGTTTTCTTTTGCAACCATTTCACAGCTCTGTTATCGTTGAATTTCATCAAATATGGAGTCAACATTTTGCGAACTTGAGCATGATAGGCGTCAATCCACGCAAGTTCGAATTTGGTCAATTTCTTTTTATTGATAAGATTTCTGTCAAATGGCGCCAATGTCAAGTAACCGAATTTCAAGAAAGGTCTGCCATTCAAATCGTTTTTCGTTTTATGAGCCATGACTTCTAAATCACTTTCAATTCTGATGCCAAAGTGGTAATCTTTATAGTATCCTGGTTCATCACTGATCACCTGCCCGGGCTTAAAGGTACAATTTCTGCCAAAGTAAATCGGGCCCTCATGAACGCAGAGAAATGAACCAATACCATGACCGGTACCGTGTCTATAATCCAACCCTTCAGCCCACAATGGAGCTCTGGCAATGCCATCCAAAATAACCCCAGTAGTGCTTTCAGGGAACTGAGCCATGGCAAGGTCAATATGTCCTTTAAGAACTGCGGTATAAGCGGTTTTTTCCTCTTTGGTGGGGCGCATAAAATGGAAAGTTCTTGTAATATCAGTAGTACCATCTAAATATTGGGCACCAGAGTCACATAAATATATTTTCTTAGGATCAATAATAGAATTGATCTCCAATGATGGTTCATAATGATTCGATGCGGCATTTGCACCAGACGCAGAAATGGTGGTGAAACTGACCCCTTTGTAATTGGCCATCAATGATCTATAATAATCGCACTTAACAGCCCCCTGGTACTCATTCAAGGTTCTACCCTCCTTAATCAACTTTTCTTCAAGCCACGCAAAATATCTAGCTAAAGCAATACCATCCTTCACATGAGAAAGTTTCATCCCATATAATTCTGCAGGAGTTTTGACACTTTTCAAGTCTTCAATCAATCCAGAAAGCTTGTAGTTGATGATGGATAATTTCTTCACGAGACCATACGATACTTCTTTTGGCAACAAGTAATAATAACTTTCGAAGTTAATAGACAATGCTTCAAGGTCAATCCAAAATGAGGAATATTCCTTGATTTTCAAGTTTTGTAATTCAACAAATAAATAACTTTCGACATTCTTTGGTAGCTTCACGGGATCAATGTAAAATCTAACTTCATCTTGAGTGATAATCAAATACGAAAAAAACAACGGACTGCTATCAAAATCGCTACCTCTCAAATTCAATGTCCAAGCAATGTCATCCAACTTTGTGATAATGATACCGGTGGCATTATCACTGACCAAACAGCTTCTGATCAACTTTATTTTTTCACTGGTAGCTTTACCAGTATATTTATATGGTAATTCATATACTGGAGCCTCAGAGATTCTAGGCTTATCATCCCAAACTTCGTCGATGAAGTTGTTATAAGAAGGTTTGAAAATCGCTCCAATTTCTTCACATTTCTTCTCAAAAAAATTACCCAAACCGAGGGAAATCAACCTAGGATCAACGGATAACGTCCTATATTTTGAGAGCTTCAATTGCAGGATTGTCCATTCCTGCCAAGTTGAATATCCCTGAACATTTTGTTTGAGTAGTTGCCAATTATTATCCAAAGTCTTTTCTGCTTCCAAGAAATATCTACTATCAGTGGATAGCACTGCCTTAGTTAAACTGATCACGGCGACACCAGCGGATCCCGAAAAACCTGAGATATATTCTCTTCTATTATCACATGGAGCAGTATCTTCACTTTGATGAGCGTCTTCAGATGGGACAATATACACATCGACACTATTGGCCTTCATTAATTGCCGTAATCTGTCGAGCCTCTGGGTAGTATCAACTTGCGAAGGATTCAAAATATCAGCAGCTTTTGTATTAATCTTGTGTTTTGCGTATATTTCTTCGTCATTTATTCTATCATGATTGAGGTTATTATACCTGGCTGGAACGATTTCCTCTGGGGTGAAGTTGATGACATTGTTGAACTCATATTCAAGAGGTGGCTGACTGCCCACCAAACTTTCGGAATCTGATCCGGAAAAGGCATCAGACTTTTCAATAACATTCATATCTTCAACATCATCCTTGTAGCTAGCAAATCCCGATTTTAGGTTAGTGATGGACTTCTTAGAAAACTTATTGAGGACACTTTTTGGTAAGCAGGCCAACATTGGGGATTTGGACGAGTGCTTTTGGGCCTTTTCAGAATCAAAAGAAGAAGAAGATCCTGATGAGGCCTTGATGAGTTTCGAATTACGATCGGGACTCATGTGAAAAAAATATATATATATATTGTTTAGATGATTGCAAACTGTTTTGCACACATCTGGGATGGTGATGTTTTTACTGGTAGAAGCTTTTTGGGTCTCCGTGTTATCGCGTGGACTCACATCCTCCCTGTGATACGTGCATGCAATTGCATAGATTGATTATCCTTCTTTTTCTCCCGCCTTATGACTGGCACGTCCCAGGACAGATTGGTGCATGAAAAGGTGTGTTAAACACCGTGTGTTGTACCAGTGATAATGCTACAGTATTTGCTTAAATGGCAACAATAGGTATTCAAGATAGATGGAAGAAGACAGTACTCACCGTCCTTAATTGTGGTGATGTCTCAAAAAATTCGATCAGTCGTATGTCGTATCATGCGCACTCCCACTGTAAGACAGAAGCGACCACCACCAGATCATTAACTAATTAAATTGCTGTTCCTGATCTAAATTACTCCACTCTCCATTCAGCTTCTACCATTTCTCTCTTATAGTAATCATCGTTTTTATTCCAAAGACCCACAGTGCTGGACCCGAGTCAAACCACCGCTGTTAGAAGCACCGACGGGATGAAATCTCCCCAAATTCTCTGAAAATAATCGGGGGGCATCCATCAACCTCGAAGCAAGATCACCGATAGAGGTTATTATTATTATAATTATTATTGTTTTCCTGGTATTCTTATTATTCTTATCAGTGCGGCAACCGCTATAATCTTCACAGTCCTCCTCGTGGTCCCTTATGTCGTCTGAAAAAGAGATCTTGGAGCGTGCTAAACCTCCAAAGTTCCCGCTTTCGAACCAGTCCGTACCTTTCATATTCGATGCCAATATACCTCCAGACCAGCTGCTGAACTCTGAGTTCCAGTCAAATTTTAGCTCGGTGGCAATACATCCTCTTTCAACTCCTATCAGCTATGGCTTGCAGAATGCCACCGAGAGTGGGATGGTGACCCCAGGTGTGGCCCCATCTCGTTCGAGAAAACGAGCAAAATCCCAAGGTGATCAGCAAAGTTTTGATTCTCTTGATGAGGTCGAGCAAGGCAACTTGGTGAAAAGAAGACTTGTAACGAATGCCAGAGATATTTCCTTATCAGAGCATGAACAAAATAAGGCTGAAGATAACGCGGAGCAAATTGTTGAGGCAGAGACCTATACTCAACTACCCCTTCCCTCGCCTTCCGCGTCGCCTACACACTCCTCTATCCAAAATGAGGTACTGTCAACAGAACCATCGAATATTGACCAAGAACAAACCAAAACTGCAAACTCTGAAAACAGTTTGGTATCAGTACAGCACGGGAACGATATTGCCGAATGTTTCAGAAAATCAAAACTGATAAATAATATCACCTTGATCGATACTCTCAACCAGAAACTATCGAAAAATTCCAAGAATTTGCTACTCTATAGCTTATTAGAAACTTCAGATAGGACCACTTTATCTATCTTGGCCAACCATATCACAAAATTTCTTAAATTTGACATCCTTTCTAACCTTCCCTTGGAATTATCAGCAAACGTTTTATCATTCTTGGATTTTCGTTCTTTAGTCAATGTATCAGCGGTTTCCAGAAACTGGATGCTGTTGGTCAATAAAAACGGTAATATTTGGAAACAGAGAATCTTATTTGATAATCTTGTTTCTGTTCCACAGATAATCCAGCGGGAATTATTAAGTTACGATGAGATAATAGATAAATATTACACCATCCACGAATCATTTTATTCAAAATATCTGGCAAAATTCTCAAGATCGTGTTTTGAACCCAACATATACAAACTTATTTACAAAAAATACTACTTGACCAACAAGAATTGGAATAACCCTAAATACGAGCCGCGACGGATCTCTTTGAAAGCCCATGGCGGGAATGTCATAACGTGTCTACAATTTGATGAAGATAAAATCGTCATTGGTGCGGACGATGATATCATCAATGTTTTTGACACGAGTACTGGGAAAAAAATCAGAATGCTCAGGGGTCATGATGGTGGAGTTTGGGGATTGAAATATATTGGTAACACTCTCGCCACTGCGTCGACCGACAAGAGTCTTAGAATTTGGAATTTGAAGACTGGCAAGTGCTCTCATATTCTTAGAGCCCACAATTCTACCGTTAGATGTTTGGATATCATTGAGCCAACGGTAGTTGGCAAAGATGAAAGAGGCGATGATATCATCTATCCAAAGGCCCCGATATTGGTGAGTGGTTCCAGAGACCATAATTTGATCATGTGGGACCTATCAATGGTGAAGGATGATGTGGAAATCAACAAGAAGTTTGGGCTTAATTATTCTAAAGAAGAAATCGCAATGTCCCTAACGGATAAACCGGTCGAACATACTCCAAGAAGTAAATACTTCCTAGGGTGCTTGAAAGGACACACTGCTGCAGTGAGATCTATTTCAGGCCATGGTAACATTATCGTCTCTGGGTCTTATGATTCTAATGTACGCGTTTGGGATGTGGAATCAAAGACTTGCAAATACGTGCTTACGGACCATAGTTCAAAAGTCTACACCACCGCCATCGACGCCAAGAGAAACCGGGCGTTATCTGGCTCATTGGACTCTACTGTGAATGTTTGGGATTTGTCTAATGGTTCATTATTGTTCTCTTTAACGGATCACAGTTCTTTGGTGGGTCTCATTCAATTATCGCCAAAATATTTGACCACAGGGGCCGCGGATGCGACCATTAGAGTCTGGGATCCTGAAACCGGAAAAATCCGCCATGTGCTTCAAGGCCATCCTGGCGCCATCACCTGTTTTCAACATAATGATCGCCGGGTGATTTCTGGGTCCACCAGTCTTTTGATGTGGGATATCGATACTGGTAGACAGATCCGGGGGTTTTTGGAAGACACCACCAGTGTTTGGCAAGTGAGGTTCAATGATAAAGTTTGTGTTGCTGCGGTGCAAAAAAATGAAGAGGCCTGGATTGAAATTTTGAATTTTGAACCTGATAGAATCCAATGAATCTCTTCTCAACGCTCAAATCATCTGTTGGTATTAATTTTTTTTTTTATTTTTTTGACGATTCAACTTTTTATTGCTCAATGGCATAACTTTTTACAAAACGGATTTTGCTTTATTATTGTTTTTTCATTTTTTATATCGTGTATTCCTACTGTTTTTTAGTTCTATTTTAATGTAAAGAATAAAATAATAATGATGATAATAATAATAATAATAATAATAATAATAATAATAATAATAATAATAATAATAATAATAATAATGATAATAATAGTACATGTGTGGCTTATTCACCAAGGAGAATTGTATCTTCTAATAAGAGGAATGAGAATTTCATTGACTTTTTCCTTACTCCACCCGATCTTCGACATCAAATAGGTTCGTAGCATATCAAGGTCTGGGGGACCCCATACGAAATTGGTCTTATCACTATCAACCTCCGGATACAAATACGCGTTCTTGACGGTTTGATCAGGAAACCGCTGGTCTAAATAGACTTCGTTGTTGATCAACCTTTTCCTTAAAGATTTCTTGAACGGAGTATTCAATAATTTCCGCTTATCAGCATTACTTTCTTGGCACTTTATGCACCAATTTTTAAAACTATTCAAGCTACCAAACTCATCAACAATCTTCACTGCAGTGACAGGGCCAATTCCTTTAAGTCCCTCAGTATAATCACTGCCCAATAAATACGCGAGATCGATCATCTTTTCTCTAGATAAACGGGTTTTGGCATCAATATCCTTGATATCGTAAAACTCGGCAAACTTTTTTTCAGTGAACATGTGGCGGTAAATTCTATCGCCCCCAAATAGAAAGCAATCACTATCGTCTGTAACTATCCCGTCCACCAATTGTAATTTGAGAAGTTCACTGCATTGTGCTTCCGCCTCCATCGGAGCAGTAATGTAGGGAATACCAAAACAAGTAAGCAAATCTTTGACTTCATCAATCATTTGATCAGTGACCTCATCAGAATCCCTAAGCTCTCTTTTATGTTGCTGTAGTAAATTCGCCTCGTTATATCTGAAATTCAGTTGGGCAGCAGCCAGGGATGGTATATATTGTTGGCGCAAATTATTGGCAAAATCATTATGTGCAGTCTCTTCTCTTTCAAGATCGTTCATTATTTCGTCTTCTTCATCTTCTTCAAAATCATAGTGGGTTATTTTTTGTTTTGCATTGTCTCCTTGAGAAGCTGTGCTTTTTTCAGTTTCTGTATTATTGATGGTTACACCGGTCAAGGATGTGCTGGATATGTTCAACTCAGAATCTTTATTCTCTTGAGTCGCCGCGGGACTTCTCACTTTGGTACTGCTTTCAAAGCCTGCTCGTACTGGTGGTTCTTTGTTTCCAAGATTTTGATTTTCTTTCTCTAAATTTTTGTCATTCGTTTCACTAATCTTATTATTCTTATTGATTTCGTCGGCTTTATCATCACCATTGATCTCATTAATATTGTCATTGCCAATCACCTCAATAAAATCATCACCATCATTTATTTCTTCAACTTTCTCGTCATCATTTACTTCATTTACTTTTTCATAATCATTGGTCTCAATGACTTTCTCATTATCAATCACTTTGCTGGTCTTCTTATCATCATTGCCCTCAATAATTTTCTCATCATCACTGATCTCAATAATCTTATCGTCATCAAGTTCAATAACTTCCTTGCTATCATCTCCTAATTCAACAACTTGTTGATCTTCTTCAAACGCATTATCTCCAAATTCCCCATTATGCTCCCCGTATTTGAAATTCTCAATGAGTTCATCACTTTCCCCATCTGACTTACCATTCAATGGAATCGTTTGGGTTGGGAAATATTTCTGAGGATTATGAACATTTATATCATTACTATTGCCGAACCACACTGGCATTTCGTTCAAAATTTTAGCACCACTCCCCGCAATCTCTTCCAAATCATCATCACTGAACTCATCCTCTGAATACTGTTGAAAGTCACCTGGTGCCTCTTTCGGCTCAGGAGTTGGGGTTTTTTGCACAACGGGCTTTTGAAATATCGATTTCCCTAGGCTAAACTTTGGAAGGTTCGGGATACTTGGAATTGGGAGGTTGAAAGCGGTTGTTGTTCCATTCATTTGGGGTTCTTTGTCACCAATCTCAAAAAGATCATTTTCTAAGAACTGTTCCTGTTCAATCCGTATTGTTTCCAACTCTTTCTTCGATTGCTTTATTGCCTTTTTCAATTCTATTTGATAATTTTTCTCCCTATCTTTCATCGAATTCGACACTGCAGTATCGTATAACTGCTGTTCGATATCTTTCTCCTTGATAGAATTCGATACTGCAGTATCATACAATCGCTGCTCGATATCTGTATCCTCTTTTCTTTTGCCAGCGTGCTGGAGTGCGGTAAGGGCCACTTTGGAAGCCACGCTACCCATCAGTTCACTTGCCGGAGGTAGAGGCAACGCATTGAGGGAAAAGTTTTCTCTTGGAACTTTTGGTTTGATTTCCACTTCTTCCCATTCGACATCACTGAAATCATCATCGTCGGACCCACCAGTATTATTCAGAATTTTTCTCTTTTTGGAGCTTGGACCATCATCATCGTCATCTACTTTTATGGCATTAGAAATAGAACTTCCCTTGTTGTCAATGGACAATGACCAACCATTATTGTTACGCTGCAAAGTATAGGCTTGGTCTTTTTCCCCTGCAAGGCGCCTGGTTTTCGATACTACGGAATCAACATCGGGCAAATTATCATCCAATCCCACGACATTCAACAACTTTTGGGTTAAGAAATTCCGTTTTTTCACCATTTGGATTTGGAATTTTGAAAAATCCAAACTACTGGGGAAAATCTCTTGGAGTTGTTCTTTAGAGTACCCCATTCTTAATCTCGATCTCAATCGTAACTTGTGTAAAATGATATACTGTCTCTCCAAAGATAATTGATTGAATTCATCTGACGCGGGATCGATATTATTGAGATCGATGTCTTCAACATCATTATCTAACGATCTCACGTACTTTTGATAATCATCAGGGGAAATGATTCTTTTGTCGGACTTCTTGTAGTAAAACTTTTGCAATTCCGGTAAATGGTACTCATCTTCTTTCTTAAAAATCTTGGACTTCAGATCATCATCAGTTGGTGAAGGTTTGGAAACCGATTCTCCGTTTTCCCGTTGTTTCTTTAATTTCAATAACAAGAGCTTCTGGGCGGTCCCTTTGGCACTTTGCCGTTGCCCTTCTCGCCGTTCTCTTCTTCGAGCTATGGTGTTCAACTTGATAACTGGAGCACCTCCATCAAACACAAACACCGGCTGAATTCCAAAATATAATAATTTACATATTCTTCGGAAAAACCCAACGATATGTGACCCATGAAGTCCCACACCTTCTTTATTTCTAACGGCTTTCAAGAATTGATAAACCCAAATCGACGCATCGATTGCTAGCCGCTTCTTCCTCAATGCTTCCAAGCGAACCGGTTTCCCAGATTCTTCAACAATCTTCCAGAGCTTCGTGACACCCATTGTGAGACCACTGTATCGAATGAAAGGAATGATGTCATTGAAGGCAATTTGTGAACTATTCAAACTCATCGCAAGCGAAAAAAAAAAAGGTAAAGTGCCACCATGATGGTATATACATTAATAAGCTTACACTGATATTAAAGCAGATAATAAATGACTATAATGATAATGACGATGCTGATAATAATAATAATAATAATAATAATAATAATAATGATGATAATGACGATGACGATGATAATAATAATAAAGATAACGATAATGACGATAAAAAATGAAAATAATAATAATATACAGCTCATAACTCATAAGTAGATATGTAGAAACCGTCATCAAAGAACCTGCCCTTGATGACAAACACTCAAGAACTTTTCTCTTCTTTTATAATACAATCCAAACCAAAAAATGCCTCGAACAACGATTTCTTATAGATTTGCTCGACCCTAATACCCCCGGCCAAGTACTGGGCATCCTTGATGATATTGTTGGTATATGGATCGAAATATTCCTCCTCCACTTCAAACGGTAAGCTGACACTTCTGTCCCCATTGAACGGTGAAAATGGCGACATCATTGTTGCCTGTTGTTGCAACAATCTGTGTTTTCTGAAGCCTGGCAAGCCTGGGTTGGAGTAGTTCATCATTTCAAGATCTTCCTGTGACATAAACTTCTCTTGGAGCAACTTTGTTTGCTCAATGTACTTCTTGCGTCTCGCCAGACTTTGCTTGAGAAGGTTTTTCCGAGCATTTTCCACGATCAAATTGGTATCAAGTGAAGAATTCAATAAATTGTTGGTGATTTGTTGGTTGGCAATTTTCTTGTCATTCTGAAGTTCTCTAATCAACTGTTTGGAAAGCTTCTGCTTCTCATCATTGATCAATTTCTTCTTGTTTTCGATCTTCAAAAATATATCGTGCTGTCTCTGAATATTGATATTATTTTGATGAATGGATTTGGAATTCTCCTGTTTGTAATTGGCAATATACTCATTGGTTTCCTTGACTTGAATTCCGTTCAAGAGATTATAAATGATCTCCTCGATTTTCTCCAAATAAGCATTGAACTCTTCTAGGGTCTTGAAATCTTTTTCTGTTTTGTTGAAGATCTTGACCACCAGGTTCCGTATATCTATTTCCTTCTCGATCGAAATATCTTCAAAGATCTGGGACTTGAACTTGTTCTTACGCAAAATCTTCTCACAACCTTGGTACGGACACTTTGTCGGCCCCGAAGAGAAGATACGGTCGACACAAGAGTCACAAATCTTGTGATAGCATTCTGGATTGATGAGAAACTTCATGTTTGAGTTCAAATACTTGTCGGTTTTGCAGATTGGGCAGACATCGTTATTGATATCCTCTAGATAACTATCTGCCACCTCTGTCATGATGATCCACTGGAAAGAAAGAAAAAGACAAAAAGAAAAAAGGAACGGCTGTTCAGCAATTCAAGTGGGAATAATAATTTGGTTAAATATTGGCTATTGTTATGCACTGGAGGAATATATCACAATCCAATGACAAACCGACAACACTATATTGACTGGATGTTTAATAATAATTACAGCGATGGCCCTCACACATTTTTATAACAGAAAAAAAAAAAAGCGCACCGAAGAAAACCCACACATATGGAACACACATCCACACACCAGATAGATAGATAGATAGGAGAGATGCCCCACCACGAGTCATCGGCCATTATTAATGGCGACACTATCCACGGTGTTTGGGAGGACAATTGGATTGCCATCTGGTATTGGACCCTACCAAGATGTCTGGAAGGATACAAACGATAAATGGGGTGGTGTTGCTTCGCCTTGGCTCTTGCCGACATCGCAACGTTCCCCGGTGAGTCATTCTTAATCATTAAATAATTATTTAAAATAACAGTTCTGTGATCAATTTAAAATCATATATATATTTATAGATAAATAATGTATATATCAAGGAATCTAGTCAGTAGTAGCAGCAATGACTTCGATTTCGACGTCGCAACCCAATGGCAATTCCTTAACGGCAACACAGCTTCTAGCTGGCTTGTGGGTGGTGAAGTAAGTACCGTAGATTTCGTTCAATTCCTTGAAGTTACCCATGTCAGTCAAGAAGATGTTGACCTTGACGATCTTGTCCAAGCCGGAGTTACCAGCAGCCAAGATGGCTTCGATGTTGTTGAAAACTTGCTTGGTCTTGTCGGTGATCGAACCTTCGACCTTCTTACCTTCGGCAGTGTAGTGAACTTGACCAGAGACGTAGAGCAAGTTACCAACCTTCATACCTGGAGAGTAAGGAGCGGCTGGTGGGGCGGCGTTCTTGCCAAAAACCTGTTGAGAGTGGGTTAGTTAGCCACTGATATCTTATCACCGAGGGGATGATGGAGGACCATGTGGGAGCCCAGATCTTGGACCATCGACGGTGGTGGTTTGTCAAATATACTTACTGGAGTAAGGGTAGAGCTCATTCTGTAAGTGGTTGGGAGTCTGGTCAATGATCTGGCAGAGGAGCGGAAGATAAAAGACATACTGAGACGAATGATGACAGGCAAGGAATCGTTTTGCAGAAAAAGAAACTCAGAAAAACATTTTGGAGGAGGCGAAAAATTCCGCGATATACAATTAAATGCTAACTGCACGCGGCGTATCGAATGAAAAAGGTAAATAAACATTTTATTGTTATATTGTTGTGTTAGATTAAGCACAGCCTAATAAAACCGTGAATAGAGAGATGTCAGCTAATCAGATATCAGCGACCATCAATGATTCAGAACAGAGTACCCAGAAGGATGGCGATGATGATAGTTACCACGCGTTACTCCAAAGAGTTCGTCGCGTCACGGCCATCAATCACGCTCTAAGATCAAGAATCAAGGGTGCCAAATCTCGAGGCCCACAGAAACCCGAAAAGATTCGCCAGTTGGACACAGAAATCATCCAGCTGCTATTGCTGGCAAACCTCCCCGATGATAGTGGTGGCGATGGTACGTTGTTATTGCAAGACGAGTTCCAAAAGTATACCCTATTACCATTATCCAGTGACCGTAAACTGCGAAAGAAATTGGCGCGTCGGTTCATTCCTACGATTTCCATAATCGATCCAAAAGTCAGCATTGATAACGAGGAACGGATCACCTCGTTTACGCTATGCGAGGCATTCAAACTTTCCTGCCAGTTGGTTCTCCATAACTCATCCAACACTTTCAAGAGCTTTAAAATCGTGGACTACCAACGAGAAAGTCTTGGAAACATTGATAGTCATGAATTGGCGGCGTTGATGGACACATATTTCAAAGTTGTAACAATACCCTCAGAGGAAGGCATTTCAGCAAGTCAATTAGAATGGGAAGGCTCTCAAACATACGAATTGGAATTACGAGAAAACATGAACCTCACCAGTTTTTTGAACTCCCTTAATTATTATTGT
Source organism: Saccharomycopsis amapae (assembly GCA_031125765.1). Lineage (NCBI taxonomy): Eukaryota > Fungi > Ascomycota > Saccharomycetes > Ascoideales > Saccharomycopsidaceae > Saccharomycopsis > Saccharomycopsis amapae. The sequence goes on from JASTVC010000037.1 coordinate 35,289, forward strand.
TTACAAAAAGTGAAACGAGCATTTATATTATTAAATCTCACCAAGTACTTCAAAGATATCTTGTATGAACCATTGGAAATTTTCCATAGTGGGGTCGCGGCATTGATTGCTGCGAATTCTGCCCAGGTGATGAAATACGGCAAAGGGTTCAGTTATGATGATGAACTACGAGATATTGACGATAGCCAGCTATTTGGCTTCAGTTATGATGATCCAAGAAACCATATTGCTGTGGACCGCCTATTGACCAGGCTTGAGATCTCGTTGAATCAGTCATTCGAAGATACCATAATCGAGATGAAAATGGCCCCCATCACCGAACTGTCGACTAACAGAAAATGGGCATTGATAGGGCTTGTCAATAGCTCAGACCGGTTGAAGAAAATACGATTTGCAAATGAAAATTACACAATGACCATCTGTTGGGATCTTGGGTTTGATATGTCAAGTACGGATTTTGCGACCTCTTCGCAATTCGATTCGTTGATGAGTGAGGAAACTCATATAAAGTATTGTCAGCCAGAGTCATCAATTACTGCGACCGTGGCATCGAAAATTGGCCAGTCTATACCTGAAGCTTATAAAAATATTGACGAAGTTTTGAATAAGTTGATCCAACGGAAGGGGATTTATGAAGGGATCATTATTTTTGTGGAGAACTTCTTTGACATTAGAAAGGAGTGAGGTTCATTCGGAGAACCGTATGTATTATATCGATAGTTAATATCTTGCAAGATAGCCAGCCTGGCTAATTATGTAATTTTTCATTAATGAATAGAATGATCTGGTTAAATAAAAGTCTGTACAAGATTATCAGTAGACTGATGAGATACTTTCCCACATTTAATAGAAAATTAGAAAATTATTATTATTATTTTAGTATTACTATACTATCATAAAATCTATCAACAAAAAGAAGTAAACCAAAAAAGAAAAAAAAAAAAACCAAAAATTAAATACTTAAAGAAAAAAAAAAATTAAAAATAAATACCACAAAAATATAATTAAATAACAATAACACTAAACATACAATAAATTTTTTTTTCTTTCCCCTAAAGGAAAAATCTACTCAACTGACAAAAGAAAGTCCATCAATTCACATCCCAAACAATTTTCTCAACTTTCCCTTCTTCTTCTTCTTTGGCTTCTCCAAATCAACACCACCCTCATTACTAATACTGGCAAACCCACCGTCTGCATTAGCGGCGTGTGGTTTTGTGTTCTTGGAGATATGGTGGGAACTATAAGAGTTTTCAAACTGGCTGAACAAGAAATGTTTCTTCGATTCGTTCAAGTGTTGTTCAAACAATTTATCGGAGTTGATACTGCTGCTAGGGGTTCTCAACACATCCGGCTCGTCATTCTTCACAGGAGTCGAGAGGGTTTGGCTGGTGATGATATCTGGCACTGCCGATTTCTTCACAAGGGTTGGGGTTTCTGGTTTATGGTGGCGGGCGAACCCAAATAATTTGGTGCCACGAGATGTCGAGGAGGTATTATTATTATTATTATTATTCCCATTACCAAGGCTGGTGGTGCTGCCAATGGTGGACCCACTAACCACTCGTTCTTGGACTTTGGGCAACGAGACAGGTTGGTTTTCTTGGCGACGGAAAGAGTGTCTGGCGAATTTACGACTGCTGGAAGGCACTCCACTGTCTTCATCGTCTGAATCATCGAATCTTGATTTGAAGATCCCGAGGTTCGAGGCACCATTCATGCTAGGAGACGACATCAGTATCGATTCCGATGGGGTCGACGATGGTGATCCTGGGTAATCACGCATGGAAAGCCGTTTGAATGCCTTGTTGCTCTCGGTTGGTCTAAGTTTTTCAAAACTGGATTTTGTTTCTAGCCCTTTCAAAGGAGGAGGGGCAACGGAATTGAAGGTTGGATTTCGAGGAGCACCATTAGTACTGGACACCGTAGTGACTGGAGGTCTTAATGATCTAAAGCCACCGATCTCAGATTTTGGACGAGGAGGTTTACTTTGCAAGAAACTTGGTGGTGGTGCTTGGAATTGTGGAGGTGGAGAAGAGGAAGAGGCAGCAGGGGCGGTATTACCATTGGATCTAAATGATCTGTTACCCATTACCGATTGTGATCTCCCTGGTCCGTTATTCATCTCAGTGGCATCGGTTCTAAACGATCTGCTCGCCATGGTCGAGCTAGATCTTTGAACTCTTGCAGCATTGTTGTGGTTTAGAGGCTTGTCAGATTTCATAGTTTGGGCAAAAGAATTCCCTGGTGGAAGAGATTGTCTATTAAGTTTTTTCTTAGCTGCCAGAGCGTCACCATTGAGCCCATTATTGTAACCAGACAAAAAATCTGCCTTTTCAAAGGCATGGGCCGATGGGATAGAAACAGGAGTGGAATGTCTTTTAGACTTTCTTTTAGTTGCCAAGTTAGAGTTATCAACCACATTGGTCTGCTTGGAACTTGTTTTCACCGGAGCTTGTTTGTGCTTCATTATAGGCTTGTGAGGCTTAGTTGGGGTGACCATAACGTTTCCATTGGCAGGACGTTTGGCGATTGGTGTAGTTGAATTGACGAGTTTTGGTTGCGATTTAATCTTGGAAGCAGGTTCCAAAACCCTTGGGGATTTGTTGGCAACTGCTTCAGATTGGGTATCAGTGGCAGGAGGAGGTAATTGCGATTCATCAACCACAGTGTCATTGACCTCGATCACTGTTTTTGGTTCTTTAATCTCTTGTTGTGGAGACATGTCAATTGGTTTCTCCTCAACTTGAGATTCTGATGGGGTTTCAATTGGGTTTTCCTCAACTTCTGATTTTAATGGGGTTTCAACTGGGTTTTCATCAACTTTTAACGTTTCAATTGATTTCTCATCGACTGCACTTGAAGTTGGCACAGGAGGCTCCTCGACTTTTAATGGAATGGATTGTATATCATCTGATTTCAGTTCCTCAACTTCTGGTTCCGGTTGGAGGGTGATAGTATCTTGGGTGAAAACCTTCTTCAAAGGACTGGTTTGCGGAGTTGATTTGAAAAATGAAGGCGAAGATGCAGCAATGCTTGGCACCGTAGCTCCTCCGGCTTCCTCATCGGGGAACTCGGCAATCGAGCTAGCAATAATGGAATTATCAGGACTATCCTCGGTGAAACTCACTCTTTTCCTTGGCTTATTGTTATGACCAAGCGAAGGAGGAAGTTGAAGGAAATTCGTAAATGAGTCAGCTTCGTCGTCGCCATGGTACGATGGAGCAAACGTGCTATTGGCAGAACGATTAGCCATTTCCAAATCATCTTTGGTACGCTTGATTTTCTTTTGAAGCTTGGTACGGTCATTAATGGATGAAACGGTGAATGACGAGTGTTTTGGGGTGTATATTTTTGAGGCGCTCATGAGAGACGAAGTTCTCGATAGGGATTGGGCACGTTCATGTTCATCGGCTGGAACTTCGATGGTTTTCAACCCATAAGGAGTAGGGATGGTTTTCTTCACCATTCTTTGTTTTGACAATTCTTCATTTTGTCTTGTGTTATTGGCGGTGATGGAGGAGATTGACTGCTTGCGTTGTTTTGACAATTTCGGTTTCGACGATGTCGATGTCAAGGAATGCAAAGGGGAAAAGCTGTCCATTGGCAACGACGAGGTGCTGGCACGTTTATTCTGGTGTTTGACAAAAAACTGCTGCTGGCCTGATTTTGAACCACTGACTGATAACGAGTTTGCCCTAGACACTTTTTTCGGGATATATTTCACGGATGGAGGGGGAGGCGAAGTGGAAGAAGCGGCACTAATGTTTCTTAATTGATTGTTGTAGTTGAGACTGGATTTGCTAGTCTGGAGGGAATTTGACCTCGATAACGATGATTGGTTCACGTTGATGGTGCTGCCAGTCGAGCCTTGGAACAATTTACCAATGGTGTTGGCAGCAGCCAAGGCATTTCTATTTGGCATGTCTGACCCAGTGGGCTGCAAAAAGGTTAGTTAATGTTATAATAAAGGACAGAGTATATACAGCAAATGATGATGTTGTTGTTGTTGATATCCATCCTTAATTACCGATAAAAGTTGCAACTTTTCCCAAGGGGCAATTGGAGGGTTGACACAATACATACTGGACGGTTGACGCCTGTGTAGGCTTCTGGGAGCTGGGACTTTCTTCTTTCTCTGAACAAACCCATTGAGGAGATTGGTGGATATAGATAGCAATGATGATGGTGGTAATAACAGAGGAGGCTGTTCGAAATTCATTTGCTACTGGGGTTGTTTGTCGCAGACGGCCGGGTAATAATTTTTTCTGCGTTTGTTTTGGTTTTGCCGCATTTGCTGGTTGCGCTGCGGATAGCAATTTCGCGGGGGCTTTTTTTTTTTTTTTTCTTTGTTTGAAATCATCGCCGTTATCTCAATATTGCACAATTATATATATTATATATTATATATTATACCATATAATATTATTATTATATATTATATATTATACCATATAATATTATTATTATATATATATATATATATATATATATCTATACTTCGAAATGGTCAGCGCCCCAGAACTAAAGAAGTACATGGACAAGTCCCTCAGCATCCAGCTCAACGCTAACCGCAAGATCACCGGCACCCTCAGAGGCTACGACGTCTTCTTGAACTTGACCCTCGAGAACACCATCCACATCGACCCTGCCACCGGCGACAAAGTACAGATAGGAACCTCGGTGGTCAGAGGCAACAGCATCCAGTCGATCGAAGTGTTGGACAAGATATAGATACCCCATCTGCTGCTACAACCGCTCTATTATTATATTACGAAACTATGCCTATATTATACTATAAAATAAAATAAAAAAAAAAAACATCAATGTATACCTTCTTTCTCGCTCTGTCTAAATAGTTGGAAATTTAATGAAACATAAGCAAATAACCCAAGTGTAGTAAAAGAAAACAAATATATATATATATATATATATATATTAATTAAAATCTTGCAGCCATCTCAAACCCTTCGTTAGTATAACCACACTTCTCATAAAACTTAACATTCTTCTCAGCACAATCCAAAATCACCTTGTAACATCCTTGATCGCTGCCAATCTCCGTCAAGTGTTTTATCAAATGGTACCCCAATTTACGGCCCTGTTCTTCCCCAGAAATCGCAATATCCTCAATATGACCAACTTTCCCGCACTCATGGATAATTTTCTGTTCAATGAAAATGCTCCCCACCCCAACAATCAAATTGTCTTTCGCCTGGTTGACCATCACCACGGTGTTGTAAATATCTGGGTGTTTCTTCAAGTACTCGACGGTGCTGGCAAACTTCTCTTTGCTCAACTGCCCCACTTTTGTGAGAACGCTCAACGTGGCAACCACTCCTTCGTAGTCATCGGCCTCGATTGGTCTGATGAGGTAGTCAGAGTGTAGCTGTGAGGTGGTTGAAAAATTCGATGCCAATGAGGCAGACGATAAATTTTGGGAGTTGGAATATAGTGGGGCTTTTAGGGACATTGTTTTGTGATAGTTTTTGCGTTGTGTGTTGTCACAAAGAAGAAGAAGGAAGAAATCGAAAAAAGAAAAATTACTTGTTTACCTCTTTCTATAAATACCACCTCAAAGGACTGTCAAGAAAAGTTTCCCGCCTTGCCTCGGGGGGAGCCGTCCTACATCGGCCATGTGGGCAGTGCAGGTGTCTGAATAATTCTGCAGGAATACGCTGATATCCATTTCAAATAAACACTATATTTTTATTATTGTATACATCTAATTCACAGAAAGACCACGGCTCATCCTCATGCGAAAAGAATATGCCAAGAAAAGATAACGATAATCAACAAGTTTTTTTTAAAAAAAAATATACATCCAAGAGTAGATGAGATAGAGAACTGAAATGAAGAATAATTATTACTAAAGGGGAAAAGTGAAGCAGTAGAAATAAAAAGAAAAGAAAGTGAATCATAATGTCCAAGTTGATTGACAATCAAAGAGCGACTGCAAAGCCCAAGATCGCAACCATTCCAATGATCGCCATTTGCAATTTGCCAGAAACTGCAGTTTGGACAGCATCACCTTCATAAATCCCGGTGAAATTCGAAGTGTTGCCCCCATACACCGCAAAGGAACTACTAGAATGCTTTCTTCTGATAGTGACAAAATGGGTGTTGGTTTGGGTAGAGGTCAATGGCACGAACGCGGTGGTGTAAGTTTGCAATGATCCCCCAGTGGTACTGACACCATAGCTGACCCCAGTGGTATGGCCATCGACCACGGTGGTGAAGGACGCAGTGAAAAATGAAGTTTCGGTAGTCTCACTGGTGATCCACACGTCAGAGTCGGTGGTGGTCAAAGTAGAAGCGGTGGCGGCAACGTTAGAATAGGCCTCAGATGTGGTGGTGATCGCAGCGGCATCAGAAGCAGCGGAAACCAAAGTGCTAGAGGCAACGACAGGACTGCTAGTAGAAGTAGTAGCGAGGTACCAAGTGGAACCTTGGGAATCGACGGTGTAAGCGCTGCTACCAGCATTGTAATAAGTAGAACCAGCAACGTAACTACCATTGGAGTAACCGGCTGTGGCAGAAACAGTAGAAATGGTAGAAAAGGCATCGGCAGAGGATGTAGTGGAGGAGACGGTGGTGGTGGTGGAAGAGGAAGTAGTAGAAGAAGTAGTAGTAGAAGAAGTAGTAGAAGAAGAAGAAGAAGTAGATGAGGAAGAAACCGAGTACCCATTAGCGGCAGCGACGTTGTTGCTGAATGCAGCACCACTTCTACCATTGATAGTACCACCAACAGACTCGATACTATTCCCGGTTTTGTCAGTATACTTGTAATGACTACCAGTAGAATAATCAGAAACCTTGATGTATTTCACGTTCAAGTCGAATGGCGCCCCATCAAGAGAAGTGGCCCCACCAGCCCAGGAAACGGTTCCGGAATCGGTAGAATCACCACCAGACCAAAGACCCAAAAAGATTCTCGATGGAGAAACTGGGAAATCATGAGATCCGTCACTAGAAACCGAGGATTTTTCTAAGGTTCTCACGGTTTTGCCATCGACGGTCCAAACAATCTCCTTTTCGGTCCATTCAATGACATAAGTATGGTAGTCGGAAGTGCTATCGAAAGAAAGATCGACCTTGGTACCTCTGTCATAATTCCCAGCAACACCTTTACCAAAGTAATTAGTTTGCACTTGATTATGAGTCCCACTGACCCATTCAAAATCAATCTCATCACCATCGTCACTCTGCAAGAAGACGTTGGAAATCATCCCGGTACCTTCAGCAGTTTTAGCGCTCACCTCCACTTTCCCGTACATGATGTAGAAATTGGATCTAAGAGATGGAGAGTCCCCATGAGCCTTGAACGATTCGGTCAAACCGGTGGTGCTATAACTGATTCTGTCGGCGGACCCGTAAGCTGAAAAGTAGTTGGAGGATTCTTTGAAATCCAAATAAATAGAACTAGCAAGTGCTGGGTCCGGGTCACATGTGTTCTTCAATGGGTCACAATCACTGGAAAAGTTGGCAGTGGCAAAATACACCGAACTCAAGAGAGCTAACAATGTAGGAATCAATTTCATATTGTTTAAGTTGAGTTATATATCCGGTGTGATTCTTTTTGTTTGTTTGTTTGTTTGTTTGTTTGGGTGGTTTTATGCTGGAAAAGAAAAGAATATTTGTTCAAAAGATTGCAATGGTATCTTTTTATTTTATATAATTTTTATTTCTAAACGAATGACTATTCTTAAGGAATCGCTGGTTTGATATCGAATGGTGTGTTTTTGGATATCAAGTAGAGAAGACCACGAGAAAAAGAAATAATGCTTGTTCTTATTAGAATCAAATATAATAATGATGAGAAAAACAAAGGGAAATGTGCAATATATTTATAAAACAGAAAACTAAAAATAAAAGGAAATGATAAACTAATTATGCAAGACAAGACTCACCCATAAGAACACACTAACTGACTTCCAATGTTTATCTTGCTTACCCTTCAAATAGAAACAACCACAATGCCTCATGGGAACCGAAATTACAACTTCCCGTTGGCTGTTTGCTTTGGTTGGGAAATCTTGGCTTTGCCGTTTAAGGTGATTTTTAGAAATCACTAAGGCACGGGACATCACTAAGGTGGTTCAACATTCCGGTCAATTTGCCTTGGTCAGTTGTACACATTCCAGTGAGTTTCTTCTTGGAACTGGCAAATATTCAACGATTATCACTAGGAATTTCTTAAACAAAACATGAAAACCAGCCGAGCAAGACTCAGGAAATATAACCACAAATAATGATGATATCTCGATTTAATGACCTGTGGCATGTATAGCGATTCCTTATTCTTCTACTCATCTGGCAGCAGCGGGATCACCAATGTTAAGGCTTATTACCATTGGAAGCACGCGCGTCACGCAGGGCTGAGGATGCATGTCGTTGCATGATTGGTACCAACCCCAGGGTGCAATTGGGACATGGTAACTTGTACAATAATATGTCAGTGTATACAGTGTGTGTGTGTTATATCTGATTCTTATTTCGAAGAAGTGGGGTGCTCCATTATATTTGAGGGTCGGGAAAGATGATTAACTTGTAGAGTGGAAAACAGGTAATTTTGTGATTCAATTGAACATTAAAAATAGACGGAAAATGTCATTAAAGAGACTACAATAAGTCCACACTACTATGAATGACTTACTTTGGCGTATCCTAGTGAAGAATTGCTTGGAATTGGCCTTTAGGAAGATTTTATTCCATTAAGACACAATCGTCTTCAGCGAGTTTTTGGACTATGAAGCATTTCAAAAGCCTTTTACATTGGTATATATCCTTCAGAAAGCTAACGTAGCCAAATATGAAGAAGGGAAAATCAAATTGTAGATCTAAGGATGATACTGGAGCATCGATTTGTTGTGTCCCATTAGGACCGGCGGCACTATTAGTACCATTGAAGATATTCAATATGGTTGGTTTATTTGTTATGCTGTAATTTTGTGGTCACTTAGTTGGTTCCTATTATGGAATAATTTGCTTCGTCGAGAGGTACTTAGAATTAGTAGATTCTCCAATAGTTAACTTCTACTGTCCATTAACTGATGATAAATCTTGTCAGTAGTATATTATGAGACCACAGAAATGGTGTTCCTACTGATTGTTAACTTTGGCTCTCCAAACTTATTGGAAAGAAAAAATGAAAATGGATTTAATAAACTGAAATCTCTATTTATACTAAGTGGATCACCATCTTTGGTACAGTCAAGGTTATACTTTCAAGAAAAATTATTTATCGATTTTATAGAAACGAAGATTGGAATGATAAGTTTTTGAGAGTGTCGTATGATGTTTCTTAGATGTACCCTAGTGACAGATTAATATATTGAAAAACTGAAAGCTTTCACTGCTTGTCTCGTCAATTATCCCGCTGCAAATTTTTTCGGGCATCTTTGATCTCAAAATTGCGAAGAGAAAACAATCAATACATAATAACATATCAGACAAAGGCGGCGGTTCTCCGAGCCTCTAAGACCAAGCTTGAGCACTATTTGAACCCCCCATTCCAGTGCTGGTTCTTTATACGCTTGTGTTTCTTCCAGACCAGGTCGATCCAGTGAAGTTGACGGTTGCATTTTGGAAGGTGAAGAATTAGCATTCTACTTGAGAATATTGACTTTGAAGTCCTAGTTTCCTTAAAGCAAGCACCACGATAAAATTCTCTATCTATCAATGAGTCTTCTTTGAAAATTTTCATAACATCTTGTTTACTGAAGGTTGAAATCGTTTTTTGGAAGAAAAGAAGATTATTTCGATGGGTATTCTAAAACCAAGAATATTTGAATGGATATTTTGAGGCAAATCGCGAGTCTCCATGAAACCTGGTTATTCAATATACGTTTTACAATAATTTTATGAGATTTCTGCTCTCCAAGGTCTTCTTTACAAAATGTGTCTAATTCTACTAAATCCTCTGTGAAAGATTATGAAGAAATGTCGCGTATGGCTCAAAGATATTTCAAATTGCACGCCACATGATTGGTGCTAGTTACATAAAGAACACTACAGCAAAAGAAAGAGACCTTCAATTCAAAAATAGTACTATGAAAAACTGCTAGTTTAACCTCAATCCGCCACGAAATTAATGTATATTAGCGAACCGCCAATGGTGAGAAATATACCAACCACGCGGGAATTCTATGTAACCAACCAAGACAGGGTAATGCATGGAAAAAAAACCCCCCTCTATTTAAGAAAAGATTTTTCTGAAATCTTTTCAAACCTCTTTGATTTTTTTCTTTTCTTTAACATCAAATCGCCAAATGGTCCTAGCTAATTACTATAGAAGGCGCAGAATATCCATATTTTTGTGATTTTTTTTTCTGCTAGGGCTGGAGCGTAGAGTAACCTTTATTGGAGCACGTTACTGGGCGCCTGATATTGATATCACGTTATAGTTGATATATTGGGAATCAGTTGTCGCTAAATCTTATTTTTATTGTATTATGATTTTGTAATTGTAGAGTATAAACAAACACTGGCCGTGGTTATTCCCCATCGTGTATTGTTGTTGGCTTCAGAATATCCGAATCATGTTTAATTTGATTTATTGAATCATCAGATCCATGGTCTTTGATTGCAGTGCTTCTGCCAATTGAGAAATCACAATGTTGGTCTTCGATTTATTTGCTCGAATCAATTGAGAGATTGTTAATTAGAAACTTTCTTCAAATTACAACTCGAGCACTGAAAGTGTTGGATTTCAAATTTGAGCTTTTGCCTTGATAACTTCAAGTTCGGCATGGCTAGGGCCAATATCAATGATTTTCACAGTTAGTTATTTGAAGCTCAAAAGGCTGTCTACAGTCTGTACTGGGATAAACTTCTTTGCCAACCGGAAGACGAGAATGTGAAAGTCCTATAGATCTTCAACAAGGGCTAGAATGAAAAATTCTTGATTGTTGTCCGGCCAGTACATTGTAAATTAAAAACTTTTTGGAAATTGAGCAGTATCAAGGTTTTTACAATCATAATCAGGTTTCCCAAACAGGAAAAGAACAACAACACAAGGTTCACTAAACGAAACCTGGTACTGAAGCTACAATTGGTGATCCAATTGGAGATTACAAGGAAACCTACAATAATCGTAATACTCGTTTAAAAACGCCCGGTCTTTAGCTCATATACACTTGAAAATTTTTTTTCTTCTTCTTTGGAACAAAGGTTTTCTACATACACAATTTGAAACAAAGGGTTTTCCCCCTGTTGATATTTCCGTCAGAAAGATGAATAATACGTATATGTTAACACATACTAATAATACATTGATAATAAGCAATAGTAACATATTTGATTTCCGACTCTTGAATTACGAGCTTCATCTAAGCTAAAGCATAATGAGCTTTTATAAGCTTCATCTAGAATAACTAAAGCATAATGAGCTTTTATAAGCTTCATCTGAAATAGTTAAAGCATAATGAGCTTTTGTGCTCCATCTACAACAGTTAACGCATAATCTCCCCTAACTCATTATGGAATTATAAACTTTATTGTACAAATTATCCTGTATTTCTTTTTCTTTCTTCAAAACTTCTTGGTCAAATAGTCAAATCTAGAATACGTGTACCCGATAAATGGCAAATCATTTCTAACATTACCTTCGCCGCCGGCGGTATCGGTGCCATTAATACCACCAGCTTGTCTATCTCTTTGTTGTAACAACACTGGATTATCAGGAACCCCTTCCAAGTCATCGGTCGGGAAGAATCTCGTGTCGGTAATGCTAGTCAATTTGGGAATGAATGGCGCCCGGACTTGTCTAATGGTGGACCAATCAACCCCACGGAAAAACGGATGGGCCTTGATTTCCGCCGCCCCTCCCCTGCCTAATCGATACTCTGCTTTGGTCAATAAACTTCTAATCAAGTCCTCACTTTCCGGCGACAAGTGGACTTCTTCAGGGATCACCAACGTCTCTTGCCAGTTCAAGATCTTTCTGTAAGTTTCTTGAGGAGTGTCCGAAGCAAACGGCGGCCAACCAATAAGACATTCGTACATGATGGCCCCAAGCGACCACCAGTCACATTCTTGGCCGTATCCTTGATGGATGAAGATTTCTGGGGAAATGTAATCGGGAGTCCCGACGGTAGAGTACGCCATTAATCTTCGGTTCTTCCTCCAAGTTTGGATCTTGTCTCGATTGTTGATGGTCAAATGAATCGCTTGTTGTTGGTTATCATTGACGAGCGATACGGTCCGGTTGTGGCTAGGTTTGGACACCGGTTCTTTTCCCAATAACTTTCTATAGTAATTAGAATCGTGCATCTTATGGAATCCCGTGGCCAACCCAAAGTCACTGAGCTTGATATGACCGTCGATATCGATCAAAATATTATCTGGTTTGATATCTCTGTGAATGAACCCTAATTTATGGATTGCTTCGATGGCTAACACACATTCGGCGATATAAAATCGGGTGATATCCTCGGTGAACACTTGCCATTTGATTAACATCGTCATCATGTCACCACCCGGTAAAAACTCCATGATCAAGTACAAGAAATCGGAGTCTTGGAAAGAATAAAACAACGACACCACCCATTCGGAATCACTGCCGGCCAAAATGTCTCGTTCAGCCCTAACGTGTGCCAATTGGTCTCGCTTAGACATTTCAGATTTGATCAAGGTTTTCATGGCAAACACTTTGCCAGTGTCGACTTTTTGCACTAATCTCACTTCACCAAACGCCCCTTTCCCAATGACTTTGATGGTTTTGAAGTCCTGTAACGAAAGCCTGGTTCTTCTTAGCCTAATGAATTGCGATTCTTTGAATTTCAACAAGTTCTTGGCGCGATTTTTCCGCTCGTCGCTGCCTTCTCGTTCAATATCATTTTCTAATTGTAATCTTCGCTTATTTCTATCGATGGCATGGTTGACGGATTGATGATAATAATTCTCGATTTTCAATGAGGTCTCCGAGGCCTTTTCTTGGGTAGCTTTGGGAAACAAATCCGGTCTTCTAGTGAACGATACCACTTTCTCTTGGACGATCGGCACCGGGAAATTTGGGCTCTTAGGACTGGTAATCCCGCTGTTGTTAGATCCAGAGTACGCCTGGTTGGCATTTATTTGGTTCATGGGTGTTATGCGATTGGTGTTTATTTGGTTAATCGTCGATGTTGGGCTAGTAGTCCCGGGACTTTTTGAATAAAACTTGTTCATGTTGAAATACGAGACACGTTTCGGCTGTTGGTTGATAACGGAATCATTATTGTATCTAGATTGTTGATAATAGTTTTGTTGCTGGTTGGACGAAACAGAATTCGGAGAAATTGGAGATTGGGGTTGAGACAGAGATTGTTGTGGGAAGTACATCATCCGTTGTTGTTGTTGTTGTTGTTGTTGTTGTTGTTGTTGTTGTTGTTGTTGTTGTTGCTGTTGTTGTTGCTGTTGTTGTTGCTGCTGCTGCTGTTGTTGTTGTTTGTAATACTGGCTATTGCCAAAAGGATTAAACTGCATTTTTATAGTGGCACTCTTTCACTTGGATACAATAACTTAAGATTGATGCTCTCAAGATTTGCTGTTCACCGTGTTTCTTTTCGTTTTCTTTCGTCTCTCATCCACTAAAGCAGGATCGACCTAATATATATATATATATATATATATATATATATATATATAAACAGTGGTACCAGGATAAGCCAACTATGTTAAATATAAATCGAGGCAATCTGCAAATTCACCAGGCTTGTTGGGGGCGATTGTTTCTTTATTATATGCGATTATTTCACGGCACTTAGATCCTAATAAGGAATGAGAACCCACACAAAGACACGGAAATGAAGGGCCAAAAAGAACAGCGAGATATTATTGATAATGAATACCTCTCCAAATATACAAGCGATTACACAAGAATCAAACTGGTAGGAAATACAAAAGAGCGTGAGTAGACAGTAATTATTGTATCGGGAACGACATCACTTTTTTCTGATTTTTCCCTTTCTTTTTTTTTTCTTTGTAGGTTTTTTTTTTTTTTTTTTTTTCCTTCAAATTTTTCCTGTGTTGGTTGGTGTTTGCACCGTGTAGTAAATTAAATGAAAACAACGTCCATCCTACAATAGGAACTTACAAGTGATCAGACAAATTTAAATTTAAAGAGAAAATACATTAGTCATATAAGGCAAAATACACACAGTCGTAACAATGAAATCACCATATACTTAAGAACCAAATGATAGCAAAATTCGATGGAGCAATAACAACAACACTTAGAATTGCAAAGCGGCACCCTTTTGTTTCTTGTCACCACCCAATTCAAAGTGCTTACATCTCTTCAATGGCAATTGAGCCTTGTACTTGCACTTAACACATTCCAAACGCAAGACAACCTTCTTGGTGGTCTTAGCTTTCTTGTGGAAAATTTGCTTGGTTTGACCACCATAACCGGATTGTTTACGGTCATAACGTCTCTTACCTTGGGCAAACAAGGAAGCCTTACCAGCCTTGTATTGGGTAACCTTGTGTTGAGTGTGCTTTCTGCACTCTTTACCTTTACAATAGGTCTTTCTGGTCTTTGGAACGTTAACTATAAAAAGAAAAAGTTAGTAAAGCTGTTTTTTTTTTTTTTGGAAAAGAAACAATAATTGGGTCGTATCTCATAGATGTTTTTTGTCTTCTAATACTAGACATTCCATTCAAATTCATGCTTGAAAATTTATTCACCGATGACTTATTTCAATCCTGATTCTGAAACTCCTGAGGCTGTGCTTCTTTTGATATGGAATCGTTAACCCCCTCCAAATTAATGTAAATGAGTATTATCAAATCATTGTTCACAAAACTTCATGGTGTAACCACAATCACAAAATTTCTCCACAGTATTCAACCAAATCATTCACTGTCCTTCTTTTTGGCTGCTGATAATGATTACTCAATGATATTTGCTTGCACTCTTAAAACACGATCCAATCCATCTTCATTATTCTTATTTTCAATTACTTTTTGACCGTCAGACTCTTTCAACATTATTTTGACCACTTAACAACTCTTGCCTTTTCTCCCCCATCCATTGAAATCAATATATTATAGACAAACACAACTCTTGAAAGATATCTATCATTATTATATCTAGACCCTATTGAACACTCTTGACATACCCATTTTTCACTGTTTCTATATGTTATTACCAGTTCAATATTCAGTACCTTTGAAAGATGATATTTTTTTTCGTGCAATATTTTGTTGGAAATTCCTCCTCCCCCCCAGAGAGAGAGAGAGAGCATGGCCTGGAAGGGACCGTTTCCTCGCTCGTGTATGGCACGTGATAATAATTTAGCGTCACTCAATCACCTGGCAAGAATCGGGGAGGCGACAAGATAGTAGGGCGCAAATATGTTCAGCGTCGACATCACGTGGGTAAAACGTGAGGGGTGAGTGAGAGTGTATGTTGTGATGTTAGACGCCCTAGAGAACAAATGACAAACTGCTTTCTTACAGGAACAGCTAACGTCCTATGGGAACAACAAAAAGTACCAAATAGTTTATTTTAATTATAGTATATGCTAGATAGACAGAGTCGGACCCCTATCTTTTTTTTTTTGAGAGTGACAAAATCACTGGCCCTAGTATCGCAAAATCTATTCACACGAGTTAGTAATTGATCAACAATGTTCAAGCTAGCAGCAAACAAACAAACAAACAAAAACTATACGCACAATGTAGAGGGCATGAATGATACCTGGAATATAACCAAGGAAGGTAAGAAGAATGTTGATGAAGAAGTCTGCGCCAATCCCTCTTTCAAGGAACACACCAAGTGGGGGCTAAATTACAGACTATGTTAGTAAACAAATAATACCCAAACAAGACAACTAAAATGCGAACAAGATCAGCTACTCACCAAGAAGATTGCTGCAATGATTTTAAAGATATCGGTACAGGTGAGGGCCATTGTGATTGACGGTGGTGTTGGTTGTAGTTATTATTATTGGGAGTAGTAAAATATATATTTATATATCATGGTTTCCATTATAAATTCCCATTGAAGAAATCTTGAAGATGTTCCTACACTTATATACAAATGTCCGGGACCTTGTTTGTACAAGGTTTGCTGAGTGATTGTGTCACTCTGCCAGGCCTGCAGCAAGCCACCCCCGTCTTAACCGGGGTCACAGGACTTGGAGCTTCCCATTTCGATTGCCTAAATGTACAATACTTGTGGTGGCCATAATATATTATTTACCACCGAGGGTTCTAAGTATTTCATTATGAAGATTAAGATATATTTTTTAGATCTCTAATTTCATGGTGCACCACTTGATGTGAATGGCAATTCTATCCTGAAGACCCACCCCCTGTCTCCTCATCCATCGCAGCAGAATAAATCTTTGGGATATTTCTTGCTCATCCTCCATATTAGGAAGATTGCTATTGAAGATCCACTATTCTGAACAATAGAAGTGGTTAGTTGGAGATGACTACCGCGTCACCGATATGTGGTAAGTTTCCGCAACACAACTCCAAACTATTGCTGGAAGGCTATGTGGACCGTCACTGAAAATAACTTTGACACATTTTAGCCTTATTATCAGACCCACGGCCCTGGGCCCTCTCCTCAATTGTCCACTGATGTCAACATTACCCTGGGGTCCCTGGGGCACGTTTCCCCGGGTAATGGGTGCAAGCGATTGTGGATTTCTTGGTAACAGCATAATGATTTTATTCATCGGTCACCATACAAGATATTTATATATATATATATATATATATATGATCTTACCCACATATACTGGTGTTTCCAAAAAAAAAAAAAAAAATAATAATTTATATGTATATCAATTAGATACAAAAAACAACAATAGCAACAATGATCCGATTAGCCAAACGGCCAATAATCTTGACCCTCATTTTCTCGTTTGTCATCCTATCGGTGTTCTACACTTCGAAATCAAATAATCAAATATCCTACGGTGCTTCGCACTTCAATAAGGACGTGACCTCCGGGGCTGCTGATTCATCGTCGTCATCGTCGTCGCTCATAACATCATTGACAAATAGTAATAATGGAAAAGAGCTGGCCACCACCCATCATAATAAAGGCGACGAAGACATTGGATTGAATAACGAAGACATTGGCTCGAATAATAAAGACACCGGAGTATTGCAGCCGTTCATGCCAAAGATGGAGAACGCCACATTGAAGGCGGAGCTCGGGAGATCGACTTGGAGGCTTCTCCACAACGTCCTCGCAAGGTACCCTGACCATCCATCGGACACTGAGAAGGACTCGCTAAAGCACTTTTTCAATTATTTTGTGCAAGTGTACCCTTGCGGCGACTGTGCGCAGCATTTCCTGAAACTATTAGATGAGTTCCCGCCCCAGGTGAACAACAAGCAGACCGCCGCGCTATGGGGGTGCCATATCCATAATAAAGTCAACGAGAGATTACATAAGCCGATCTACGACTGCACAAACATTTTGAATGATTATGATTGTGGGTGTGGGGGAGAAGAAGAAGGAGAAGAGGAAAATGAGTTCAAGAGTCTATCGTCGGGGAGTACTTCTCGTGATAAAGAGGCGCTCCAAGTAGGGATCATTGATTCTAATAAAGACACTATCGAGCATTTGGAGAGCATAAAGATCGAGTCGTCGGAAGAGTACCAAAGAGGCGGTTGAAAAGGTCATAGAGTGTTTATTGTTGGGGTTATTATTTTTTACGTTCTTTTTATTTATTTATGAAATTTTCTAATACAGCAATGATGCTTTGTGTAGTTTGTTTTGGGGATGGGGAAAACCTTGTATGTTGTTTCTGGCGCCGCTGAGAAATATACAATCATCCAGGAAAAGGTTAATTGGCAGAAAAAGGTTATTCTACGGCAGAGAAACCAGACAGAGCGATCTTGATGGACGATCTTTGATGGACGATCGATACAGTTTTTTTCCTCCAGTACAAAAATTACAAATGGCTTAGCTAGCTTCCCCGCCTACCCTACCCTACCCACCAACAACAGTTTCACCTCATTCCTGCCTCCCCAAACTCTGTTCGATGGCTGTCTGTCAACATGAACAACTCCCACCGACAACAAAAAAGGATAAATATTGCTGGACTTTTATTATTTTTTTTTCCCCAAACAGATAATGGCGATCATTATATTGATTTTTTTTTTTTTAGCCCAAATGGATTATAATAAACACTGGCCTGGCGTTATTAATGTCCAGGAGCAATGCCCCAATCATTTGGGTACATAAAGTTTTGGGATGCGGCATATTTCCACTTTGTCAGCAACCTATCAGTCGTTAAAAGCAATCTCAAAAGATTCCCTGACTTTGGGGAAAAAAAGAAAAAGAAAATCATCACAGAATACTTGAGAACCTCCCAGCTGTCTGTCTGCCACTCGAGTACAATACGTGAGCCAAGAATAAAACAAAAAAAAAAGAAAAAAAAAGAAACAATAACATCTAATTACGAACTATGAAAATCGTAAAATAATTATTTGAAAAACTGTTCATAATCAAGCATTATTTTTGGAGATGGCACCGTTAAGGAAGACTGGTGAACTTTCTTTTTTTTTTTGTTGTTGTTGTTGTTGTTTTTGCAATTTTAAATTTCAACTTGCCTTCTTTGCCCCTCCCCCTCCAGTAGGAATTGACTCATTCGAAGATCCTTGGTTGCTGTAGTTTTCCAGGAAGAACAAATAATAATAATATAATACTTGGAAAAAGTCGAAGGCAAACTATATATATATATTGCCAATCCATAACCGAAATGGCTCCCAAAACGAATGAATTCCAAATAAAGTTCTTTGTTTGCAATTCTGTTGAGCTGGTTGACGGTGCAGAATGGGAGAATTCTAGCCCTTTTGGTCCAACATCGATGGAAACCTTAATCTTCGCTTCCCCTTCATAGAGCAACTTTTTCCCATCCAATCTTGCTTATTTCTTTTTTTTCCCTCAGCTTAAGATTATCCCAAAAAACTATCATTTACTTTTTCTGCCAGCAGTCTACCCGGTCCCACATATAGCCAACAAACTGAGAAAAAAAAAAATCATAATAATAATAATAATAATAATGAAAAAAAAAAAAAAAAAAGGGAGAAAATTATTGGTTTGATTTAAGAATTTCCCATTATTTCTGATCATTCGGTAATTATCAACACAAAGCAGATTTAACAAATGGTGGCAATTTCCATTGGGTTGGAAAACAATAGCAGCTCCATGCCAAATGATTAAAATGTCAGACACTTCAAGAAAGAAAAAGCCTATCAAGTAAGTTGATAGCTCTGAAATTGCAATGACCTTTCAAATAATGATGCTCTGTTTCTTTTTCTTTTTTTTTTTTTTTTTTTTTCTTCGTTTGATCCATGTATTAACAATCTTCTTAGACTACCGCCATTCCATGAATTGGAAAGTTCTGCACTTTTATCTAAACGAGACGATCCAAAGTCAAGTCGAAATAGAAACTTATCGACAATAGCAGCAGGGTTTGGAGATTATAGATTCTTGCCAGCAAATCGGCCTGATCAATCTAATCGTAAGGTTGCTGATGCATACACGTTCCATCCAACAGAACAGATACAGGTGAACACCGCGGTAGCACCACAATTGAAATACTCTCCGCTTCCCCAGAATGGAGGCAATGACGAGACTTTGAGAATTGGTGCTTATCACGGCAAATCGTTTAGCGCTGGCAACCCCGATTTTTTAGGTGCTGAACGATCGCTACTAAATAGAGAACCTCTTGGGGTTTTCCCCAGCTTGAGCCTGTCAATTGAACATTCATCAATTGCGATATCTTCACAATTCCCTCATAAACGTCGAAAGTCGCTGCAACAGCCTGTTCTGGCTGGTCACGATGACGAGGTGAATGAAGAAAAAGCGACAGTGTTTAGGCTGGTTGAAGCATCGATCTCGTCATTCCAATTACTCTCCAGTATGATGAACGATATTAATGAAGATTTCTTGAACATAATGAATGACGGGAACTTTGCATCGACGACCCTCCCAAATACTGCTTATCATAGTCATCGTCCGCAAACAGCAGGGGGGAACTTGGGGAAACAGCCCTTGATATCCGATTCGAAAATCCAAGAGTTTTTGTCGAAAATCCCGGTGGCGGTGCTTGAACTGCTCATTGATTCTGCTGATAGATTGGCTAGAGGTTTAACGACGTGGAAGAGTTATAAAGAAAATCACCCGTACACACAGGAAACATCACCGCAATTCGTTGGACATCCGACCACCATTTTAAGCTCGGTGGCAAAATCACAACCCCACGTACCAAAAGCACCTGTTCTTCCCACCACCCCAAATTACTCGGGTTATCATCAACAGCAAAACCCCACGTTCGCGGTCCAACGACAAGCCCCGATAATCGTGGCGGCATCATCGCGGGAGATGAAATTGGCTCCTGAACCAACCAGGCACGCCGCTTTGACCAGCCAATTTTTGGATTCGGAAACGAAAGTGGAAACCAAGAGACCCACTAGACGAAGCAGCAGCAGCAGCGGCAACATTGGTGGTGGGGCGATCAGGAAACATTCCTTGGTTAACGATAACGTCAAAAGAAAGCACTCGGATTCGCAGATTTTGTCTAATTCGGATACTCGACGATCGAGCGGCGGTGAAATGATCACCCTTCGAGTGAAACCTTCGAAACTCATCAATCCTGAGAAGGCCACGATGCTGATCCAGCCGCCATCCAAACGAGCCCAGGGGCAACTACACCCGGAGCTCAGCGTCAAGCACGAGTTGGTGTGCATGCAATGTGGACGTAAAGACACTCCGGAATGGCGACGAGGACCTGATGGGGCCAGGACGTTGTGCAATGCTTGTGGGTTGTTCCATTCAAAATTGCACAGGAAGATGGGGCCCAAGAAGGCCGTTGATTATTTGAAGGGGTTGAGGGAGAATGGCAATAAGGATTTCCGGAAATTGCCTAAATAATGAGTTTGATGATAGGGTGTTTATATAAATCACCAGTGGTTGATTGAAACAGTAAAAAAACAAAACATTAAAAAACACACGCCATTTCAATGAGAACGTGGGACTAACTACCTTGTATTAATAGTATCTTTTGAGCAACATCTTGTTTTAGTTTTGTATTTTGTGTTATTTTTGATAGCTAGGTCTATTTTGTTTTAGTTCTTTGATTGTACTTATTTATACCATTATTTGTTTATAGCATTATTTGTTTATAGCATTATTTGTTTATAGCATTATTTGTTTATAGTCCTTGTGATCCTTTTTATCTATCCCATATTGTTTTGTAGAAGAAGACTAAACATTTTTTTTTTCTGGGCTTTTTTTTTTTTATTGTTCTTTGGCAGACCCTCCCTAAATAAGGTTGTTTATTTATACTGGAAACAGCAAGAAATGAGATCCAGGGTAGCGCTCCCGTCCCGGATCCCCCGCCCCGGATTGTCACGATTACTACTACAGTATTTCCACATATATATAAACATTCAATTCATATTACTTCTCCCTTAGCTAATCTCCCCAATCACCTCTTCTTGGGCCCTCAACATCTGGAGCCTTTGCTGTTTCGAAGACAACTTCTTTTCATTCTTGCGAAGTTGTTCTTTGCGTCCACGCTCCTCAACGTCCTCTTTTCTCGCCTTTTCTTTCTCTTCAAGAAGCACCTTCATCCCTTGCTCGTGTTTATCCTTTTCTCTTTCCAACTCCCGGTTGAACTCTTCTAGGGACTTGAACTTCTTCTTTTCCGAATCGATCCGCTTCTCATTGATGGAATCGACATACTCGTCGAAATTAGCCGGCAACTTCTTCTTCAACGCCAATTCCACCAAAAATAAATTCTTTTTTTCTTCCAACGTAAACTTCATCTTGACTTGTCGTCTGTTTCTATGGGGAAATAAATTAGTGATGATCCCGAAATCGGTACCCCAGGTACTCAACGCCCGATAGAACTTGATGGTTTCGTCAAATGTCCAACGATCAGCGTATACGTTCTTGGTGAACGATTTGCTATGGATCGGGTTTTCAAACGGGTTTTCGTTCTCCACTTCCCGGACTTTCCCATCGTTGTTCAAATTCTTTCGGGAATCCAAGAACTGCGAGCTTTCGTCAACCGAGATCTTCCCATCGGCAAATTGCAATTGGATCGCCTGCCGAGGCTCGGGTTTCGCCTCAAATAGTTTATCCACCTCTTCACGACGACGAGTTTCCCGTTGTTCTGGGGTCTCGTCATTCCTTAGCAACTCCTCTAGCGGAATCCCCGCCATTCTCGCGTGTTGGCGCAAGCTTCTCCGTTTTCTGGCAGCGGCTTTGCGTTTCACCGAGGCGTCTCTGGCCAATTTGAAATCGGTGGAAACTTCGCCAATCGGTAAATCAAAATTACACAAATCCGCAATGGTGAAATTATCTTCGTCCAACACAAAATCCGCGAAAAACTCTTGCCCAAGCCCCGCCGTGCCCTTGGGGATTTGTTTGACATCGGTGATTTTGAATTCTTTATCAAAGTACCTTTTGAAGTTCTCGTAGTCTCGGAGCGGTAGCGCCTTGATTTTTTTCGAGATCGGATCGATCACAAGCTTGACATCCTGGCCGTCGTCATCATCTTCGTCGTATTCTTCTTCATCATTATCGTTAGCAGTTTTGCCAATTCCATTCATCGGCGGGCCACTGGATGGTACATCAGCGTCTCCGGCCTTTCTCATTAGTTTTGCAATCTCATTATTCTTCTTCGATGGTAATCTTCTCCAAGGATTACTCTTCACAAACGCCATGAATCTCGCATGTTGTCTGCGTTCGTGTCTTTCAAACTCCGTCAACCCAGAATCATCATCACTACCATCATCATCATCTTCTTCTTCATCCTCCTCCTCCTCCTCCTCGCCAAATAACCCTGGGACAGCATCGGCCTGGGTGGGCGCTGCTGAGTCTTCCTCGAAATCTTGTAGAATGCTACTCAAAGGTCTAGTCCCACCACTAGTCGGCACCCCCGATGATGAGTGCATCGATCGTTTTCTTTTGTTTGCGGGGTCGTGGAGGGTTTTCGCTAGCGAATCTTTCAACGCCCTCTTCTTCTTCTTCTTACGCTTCTCGGCTGGGGGCTGGGGTTTCACAAACCCTGCGGTCTTGTCGAATCGGGAAATCGACGACAATCTTCGGTTTCTTCCCATGGGTTCAGCAGTGGTGGTGCCGCCGCCCCTGCCCGGTTTGATGGGACCACCACCACCGGTGGATACTGATGATCGCCGCGACAGCGATGACATGAGTTTCAACACCTCGGTGGAGTCGGGGGCTTTAATAACATGATTTTTAGATTTCTTCTTGGCGGGCTGGGGCGCCAATGTCTTTGCAGCAGGAATAGCAGGTTTGGTAATGACGGGATCAGGAGTCAATGAGGCTTCTGGAGCACTGCTAGGTTCACTGGTAGAAGACGCCTCCAGCAGGGGTTTTGGGGGCTGGGGCTTTGGAGGAGGGGCCGCCCCAGCAGCTGGAGTTCTTCTTTTGATTTTGGGAGCGAATTTCGTTCGAGACTTGCTGACGAAACTCATGGTGGCTATCCTCGCTGGTTGGTTTGTTCTGGGAAGGGGAAACAAGAAACAACCCAGAGGTCCGCGACACGAATTTTTTTTTTTTTTTCTCGTAGTTTTTTTGGCGTATTTTTTTTTTTCTGAATGGCGTTGGTAGGGCTACTCTTTGTATCAATCAACAGCAACATCAATGTGATTCTCTTTCTGGTTCTCTTTTTTCTCAGTTTATTGTTGTAATGGTATTTCTCATTCTTAGTTTATATTGGTATTTCTCTTTTCTTTCCCACTGAGTCTGGTCAAGTGGCATGATTTTCACTTTCACTTCACCAGTGGCTGGTGTTTGGGTCTTTTGATCATCATCGTAGTAGTATACATCAAATTAAAACAAACGTTACAAACAGAACAGAAAAGAAAAAAAAAAAAAAAGGACAGAATGGGGCATCAAAGAAATATGCCAACATATCACAGTCGGTTCTATGGTGAGGAGAAAATGAACAACTTTGTTTGCTCAGTACCTAAAAAAAAAAAAAAAAAAAAAGACAAAATGCCAGCCATAGATGGAGAGAGAAAAAAAAAAAACCTGGCCCAGAAACAACAAAAACAAACAATAATGAGAAATAACACAGCAAAAAAAGAGGGAGTTCAGATAAAATAAACAAAAAAAAAAAAATAGAGGAGGAGGAGGAGGAGGAGGAGGAGGCAGAAAAATATAAAACATCAAAAGAAACAAAGTAAAATCAAAATTTTCAGGTCGTTAATTCATTTTCAATCCAGGTAAATTATCATTTATGAGAACCACCGTCATTGTTCACACCAGATCAATCGATAACGCAGTATCGAACGTTCATCATCATCATTGTCTTCTTCTTTTTTTTTTCTCGGTCTCTTCATTTTTAATATGATGGTTTCTGTTCGGTCCAAAGAGGGAGTAGCAACAAAGATGAAAAGACAATAATAATAAAATAAATAAAGAAGACCGGAATTACAATCAGTAAAAATACACCATTTCCAACAATAGTCCAATGGTTAGATATATATATAGATATATATATATATATCCGTCTTCTCGGTATTCCGTATCTTTTTTTTTTTTTCTTTCCGTATAATTCTTTCAGGACTTCCAGGTCGGAATCAACACATTCTTCAAATCAGGTCTAGCCACAAATTCCGATTCTTCAAAATCAAACAACTCTGGCATTGGTTTATACTGTATGGTGTCCAGATCCAGGTGATTGGAAATGTAATCTCTAAAATCCGGTAGCTTCACGTTGAATTGTCTAAGCTCGTCAAAGAACGGGTCGCACATGGCATCGATCGCCCCGACTCTGATCACCGGGCTGTAATTTAAAAACTTGGTCAACAATCCAATGGCAAGCTCCCGATTGTTGGCCAACGAGTCAACGTACAGGAACGACGCTGATTTGCCAAGCACTTTGGTCAATGGGGTCGGCTTGATCTGGGGGAATTTCTGTTCCATGTAGTCGGGGTTCATCGATTTGATCTCTTGCTTCGTTGGGGTTCCCAAGATCTTGATGATCTCCACCAATTGGTCGATCCCGCTGTCTCCAGGAAATAGCGGCCGGCCAATGACCAACTCTGCCATCACGCAACCCACCGACCATATGTCGATCTTGGTGGTGTAGTTCGTCGCGGCGAAAATCAACTCTGGGGCTCGGTAGTACCTCGAGCAGATATAGCTCACGTTGGCCTCGGCAGGGTTCAAGATCTTGGCTGATCCGAAATCGCAAAGCTTGAGGACCCCGGTGGCAGGGTTGAGGAGCAAGTTCTGGGGCTTGATGTCCCGGTGACAGATATTCAGCGAGTGGATGTAATTGAGGGCCCGCAACAACTGGTACATGTACAACTTGATCTCAAATATCGGCATGTGGGTTTTCCGTTGGAGATAGTAGTGGGACGCCTTGTAGATGGTTTCTGGGACGTATTCAAGAACCAAGTTCAAGTAGAGCTCGTTGTTGTCGGTGTTTTGATAGAAATAGTACTTCAAGTCAACCACGTTGCGGTGGTGGACGGCGTTCATTATCTGGAGCTCACGGTTCTTGAACCGTTTATCTTGCAAGACTCGCTTGATGGCGCAAACCTCCTCGGTTTCCTTGATTCGAGTTTGGAACACCACCCCAAACGACCCATGGCCAATCATTTTTTTGGAGTAGTACGTGATGATTTTCAGTTCGCCGGTGTGGCCATCGACCACCGACTCTTGGATCAATTCTGACATTTGTGGTGTGTGGTTATATAAACATATATGGGGAGAGAGAGAGATAGATAGAGAGATAGAGACTGGGGATGTTGGAGACAAACTTGTTACGAATGGCGGGGGGGAAGGAGGGAGAACAAAAAAATAAAAATAAAAATAAAAAAAAAAAAAAAAAATTAAAATTGGAGACGACAAAAAGTATGGGGAAATGTCAATTATTAGCACACGGGCAGCGAGCGAGAATAACAATTAATAACAATTAATAACTGGTGGATTACAATTATTATTGTTACAATAGAATCATTAGCATTTGGCAACACAAGATGTAATAAATCTACAGCAATTACCATCATAATAATAATAATAATAATCGTAATATACAACACATGATGACAGCACATGACCGTTCTCCGGGGGATCGGTCCACCCAGGTTACCCGCGCTCTCCTGGTTTTTGACGTCTCTCTCTCTCTCTCTAAATTAATAATAATAATAATAATAATAATAATAATATTATTAATATTAATAATAATAATTATACAATAGATAACAACAATTGACAATAATCATAAATGAAAAAAAAAAAAAAAGTTGGACGGATATAGATACAGTCACGCTTGACGACTTCTCACCCGCACCAAATCATCAACAATCGTATCGTACGGCTTAGTCTCCTTTTCAACTTCCACCTCATCAATACTGGCCTCACTCGCAGTATCACTCAAATCACCGTCACCTTCATCGTCGTCTTTATCCTCATCTCCCGCATTCGTGGCCGGGTGTAAGCCCTTCCCGTTGGCAAACTCTTTTTCAAGTGCCGACTGAACATCCCGTTTCTTAAACATATCTTCCACACTGATCCCATTTTCTCGAAGACTATCCAAAACATTCACAATGTTACTAAGTTTCGATGTATCAAGTAATGCGTCCTTGATTTTCTCCCCATCGACACCCCCGGCCCCTCCTACCACATGTTTAAGAAGATGATCATCGTACTGAGACCCTTTATTGTTGCTGGCATCAGATCCATGCTCCTGCAATTTCGCCTGGAGTAGATTCCCCGCTTTCAACACACTCCCTTCTTCTTGATCAAGCTTCTTCAAACTTGTTTGGCTGCTGCTGCGGCGAACCTGCAAGTATGGGAACACCGACCCCCCTTCCTTAGATTTCATGCCAGAAATCGGATACGCCTCTTCATCCTCTTCTTCGTCAACCGCGTGGTGATCAAGACTTTTCCCCAAAATCTGGGTTTTCGCCACCATCGATTCCTCATTGGTCCCCTTGTGGTTAACTTTATGGGTACTTTCATACTCGTCGGCAAACTCTTTATATCTTTCTCTCAAGATACGGAGCACCTTATCTAAAGCATTATCGATAAAACAAAATCTAATAAGGGTTTCCTTCCCGTCATTATTCAATTCGTGCTGCAATCTCATTTCAATCAACTTCTCAATCGTCTGATTCAAACTATTCTTAATCTGGAAAATCTTTCCCAAAAACACAAACACAAGTTCCTTCACTTTCTTCTCTTCTTCACTATTGATAGTTTCCCCTCGTTCGTTCTTTTCATCGTATTTTTGCAAGAACTCCACCACTTCTTCCGTCAAGGACCCTAAACTATACTCGTCCTTATCAACTCCTTTGTTTTGACTTTCATCTTCCCCTCCATTGACACTAATGTTACCGTGTCTAATAATCTGTTCCATGTTTCTCACCGTATAAACCCCGATATTTCTTCGCAAATGGGTAGGAATATAATCAAAATCCAATTCCAAAGAAATGATTTTTGACCGCTTGACCAAGTTGCAGATTGCAGAATATCCACCAAGCGTCAAAGGATTCCCCAATAATGATAGGTAGTACATATGTTTGCAACTCATTAACGAGTCACAAATGGCAATCATTGATAAGTCTCCAATGTCATTGTAATCCAAATGCAACCTCGTCAATTTACTAAACAACGTCAAAAACGAGCAAAAAATCTCGATATTGTACAGGAAATACCGTGGGTTCCCAGACAAATCCAAAAACCGGAGATTGGTCAACTTTGACAAATTATAAATCAAAGATGACGCTTCAACAAACTCTCCTTCGGGATTCAGCGTCGTGGATTCTTCATGGATCTCGGTAGAATTCAATGATAAGTACTGTAACCCACACTGCTTTTTTTCCTTATGAATTCTGCTAAACACCGAAATTAATAAATTGACCGACCCGCCTTTAACTGACATCAAATTGTTGCTTCCGTAAGAAGTCGGGTGGATTTTTGTCAGCAAACGACTCAAATTATTATAACCCAAATCAAGACTGACAATCAGAGAACTGTATTTGAATAACCAGTTGCAAACCACTTCCATTTGGGCGTAACTTAAATTATTATACGCCAACCCCAATTTCTTAGTCCGGCCACCCAACGCCATTTCAAATAATTTCTTGAATATCGCCAAGCTTTTAATCTTACAGCCCGTCAACACCAATGATTCAATACCCCCACGGTAAATCAAAGAGGCCACAAACAAGGACCAGTCCATGTCAGATCTATCAGATTGACTACCGTCCATTCTGACAATAGAGGTGACGGCTAAGCTCTTTGGTTTACTAGATTTGGAAGACGAAACGGTTTTCAAAGATGGACACATGGTGATATCAAGGGATACCAAAGACTTATTTTTCACAAGGAACCAGCACAACAATTTCCAACCACGGGAATCAAGGACCGTGTTCCTTAAACTAAGTTTTTTCAAATCGTTTTTATAAGCTATGGACAGCAACAATACTCTGAGCATCTCTAAACTAAGGGAAATCCCGTCAATGATTAAGGTGGCGATTGGGGCAATACTGATGAAATCTCCAAACGTGATAATCTCAATAAGTGAAGGCAATGGGTTTTTGAATGTTAACAGATCAAGAGTCGCGGTGGAATTCTTAGGAATTTGTTTCAAAGTCGACTTGATTGGCAAAATTTCCCGAAGATGGCAACAACGAGCATACAACACATCAAGGGGAATTTTCCTGTCCATTATTTTATTGATACTTTCTGAGCTATCATTCGACACTTCATCGTCATCAGTGATTGGGGGTTTAGCACCAGATGGTTTATTACGGGTGACCATTGGCTTATCAATAGAGATCAGCTTAGCTTTTCGAAGGTTAGCATCGTCTTCTTCTTCTTCTTCTTCTTCGTCTTCTTCTTTTTCTTTTTTAACACCTTCTTGGGCATTTTCATTTTCGGCAGGTGGTGGTGGTGGTGAGCCTGAGCGTCTCTCAAATTTCTCTTCTTCTGCTCTTTCTTCTGGGCTAATAATTCTTAAGTGTCCGAATCCACCAACAACCACCCCTCCTCCGCCTTCTCTCATAATCTTCTGACGTTCTTCAGGGGTCAATTTATGAACCAAGATCGATCCATTTTTCAATATTTCCACTTCACCTTTCCGAGGATTCCTCGAGGCGATCTGTTGGGGTGGGTCATTAAAGAAAACCCGTTCACTAAATGTGACACGCTTCAATAATGGCATATGCATAAACCCCGGAATTTCTTCTGAAGAGCCAACGCTATGTGGTTCAACGAGGGAGGATGACGAAGATGATGCCGATGATGAGGATGAAGATAACACCGAGCTGGTTAATGGAGGACTGCTGCTTGGATGTTGGTCAATACTTTGGTTACGTCTGAGGAATGAGCCGAAGCGGGCGGTAGTTTTCGGTGACAGGGTGCTATGGATACTACTGCTAACGTCGGAAATCGATCCACTATTATAACGAGCGTGACTAGTTTGGTTCACGCGTTTGATGGCAGGAGGTAGTGGAGCTTGCGGTGGATGAGGAGGAATTGGGCGACCCAAAAGATCGACTTTTGGAGAAGGGGGAATTTCATTAAGTGGGAACAGAGACGAAGAAGCCATGGTTGCGGTGGAAGCGGGGGTATCACTATTTTTAGTACGTGACAATAGCCTAGATAGCCCGTTTGTGCGAGGAGTGGTTGGTTCTGGTATTACTGCTGCTGGGGCAGGTTGGCTACTATTGTCGTTGTGATCAGGGAAATTACGGTCAAGGTTAGAGATTTTTTCGATTCCCTTTGATTTATAAAACTCCAAGAATTTTTGGAATCTTGGATCCAAAGCATTTTCGTCCACTGGTTGGTCTGGTTCGCTTTCTTTTGGTTTATTTGTCGATGAATCTATTGTGGATGGTGATAATGATGATGCTGATGATGATGCGCCATTTCTTTTAGAGATCGAGTTCCGTTTGGTGGTTGTAGTGGGAACAGCAGCGGTGGTGACTTTTTCGGGAGTCGATTTCTTTCTTGAGAATTTTAGGGACAACTTGCCAAAGAACCCACTGCCGCTGGAGTTGCTATTGGTATGAGATCTGGTACGCCTGATAGCCGAAGAGTCAGAGTGCTGGTGGGTGGCCGATATCGTTGCGGACCGTTTGAGAGGGGATGTTCCGGTATCAGAGGCAAAGGTATCACTGAGAACACCTTGGACATTTGTGGCGTTGGTAGATCCCACCGTTGGGATACTTTTCTGAGGAGTCAAGGCCGATCCGATATTCTTGGAAGCAGCAGCAGCAGCAGCAGCAGTTGTGGTGGTATTAGTGGCAGCAGGTTTCTTCAACAGAGGAGGAAGGGTGCTGAACACGTCGACTCTCTTGATATTGCCGCGGAGAAACCAGTCGAAATCTGCTTTGTTGAATCCCTGGATGGCGTTGGAGGCGTCGTTCTGGAGCTTCTGTCTAACGACGTCCAACTTCTTGTCTTTGCCCGGGTCTTTATCGACGGCGGTTGCTGGTGGGGGCATTTCAGTGGTTATTGGTAGATGATTAGAGAGGGTACAATGATAATATATGGGAGTGTAAGAACTTATCGAGTTACAATGGGCAAAGCAATGGAACAACACAGGTGATGAGAAGGAAACAAGCGACAAAAAAAAAAAAAAAAATGACATGAGATTTTCTTCTGCAAACAGAGAAAAAAAAAAATAAAAACAAAATGAATTCCGGCCCATCCTGGCGGTACTTTTTTTTTTTTTTTGAAGTACTGTCAAACGGGACCGGCAATTAACGTTTTTATTTATCGAGGGGGTGGCTGTTGGGATTGTATTATGTATCTATTATATTATTATTAGTGATAAAATGGCACGATGCCCCGTAGATTATCTTCCACCCACACGGTAGTCAACCAATAGTGGCACCGGCCCAAAACTATCGACGATTGCTGGCCGCTTTTTGTGTGTGTGTATCCGTTTGACTCCGTTGCTAACTGGCGACTGGCCAATGTATTGATTGGTTTAATTCGTTCTAGAAACATATCTGTTTATTCTGCCGTTTCTCTCATACCCATTTTTGCACTGCAAAATTTCATCGATGATGGACAATATAATATATATGGATGGATAAAACACTTTCGGAGTTTGACGCATTTGAGATTATTAGACATTGGTACATATTGCTGGCATTTACTACTACTTTCAATTGCCATTTACAAGTTAAGAGTATTAGAAGTTAAGAATATCATGAAAGAATAACTCTATTTAAATATAACAAAAAATAACGAAACAACGAAAACAAAACAGCTGAGAAAAACAAAAAAAAAAAAAAAAAAAAAATAGCAAATGAAAACAGGATAATGAAAAAGCGAAATGCCAATACCCGTTAAATGATGAGTAAATATTGTAATGCAAAAGTTCTCCCTCCCTTATATAAAACAAAAATATGTTTGTATGAAATGCTGATGGAAAAAAAAAAAAAAAACAAAAAAAAAAACAAAGGCAACTAATCAAACTTCTTGGTGAAGAGTTTCGTGCTTTTGAGAGTCAACGTCTTTGGAACTGGAAGTCTCGCTGGTTGGTTCGCTGTCGTTCATTTCATCACTGAATCCCAAATCCGCATCCTTGTTTTCTGGCCCCACAAAGGTAATCAATAAAAGGTATCCGAAAACACACCCCATGAAAATCGCCATGACTTTAGAGTAATTGTACTTACCAGCAATGATCTCGCCGTTGGAATCGTAAAGTGGGAATCTTTCACCAATGGTCGATTCGATGGTCGAAGACGCCGAAGACGCCAAGTTACCCAATTGATAAGCAATCCCCGAAACAAACGATCTGAATTGTGGTGGAGACAACTCACTCAAATGGATAGGAACCACCCCAAAGGCCCCTTGGACAAAGAATTGGAGGAAAAACGCCCCGGCATTGATGGCGCTGCTTTTAAGGAACGCCCATGGATAAATCAACGCACCGCCCCCAACACAACAAATCATAATTGTCGATCTTCTCCCAAGGAAGTTACTGGCATGGCCAAAGATCAACCCCCCGGTGATCGCCCCCAAGTTGGCCACGGCGTTGGTCACGGTGGATCTATCGTTACCGAATTCTAATTCGACAGAAAGCAAAGTTGGATACAAATCTTGACTTCCGTGGGACATAAAGTTGAACCCGGCCATGAGCAACACCATGTACACGATGACCAACCAGTATTGCTTGAGGGCGGCTTTCCCTTGTTGGGCAAATCTTTTCCCAGGAGATTCAGAATGGTTCATGAGGGTCAATTCCCGGTGTTTCTTAAACGAATCGGTTTCCCCAAGCAACACCACCCAAATGGCAAACAACACCGAAGGACCAGAAGAAAACCACATGAGACTTCTCCACCCGTGGCTAGAGTTATCGGTGATGGCTCTTTGGAAACAAATGACCAACAAGTACCCAAACGCATACCCTTGTTGGAACATCCCACTGAGCATCCCGTGGGCCTTAACTGGAGAATCTTCAAGCGATAACGCGGCGGCTGGCCCAAAGATCCCCCCCATAAAGATCCCGAAAAGCGCACGGACCGCCAAGAATTGTTGGTAAGTGTTAACAAACCCAAGACCTAGTTGAAGCACCGTGACGGCAATCATCGCCACCACTAATGGATAAACTCTCCCGTATCTATCGGCAAACAACCCAAAGATCACGGCCCCGATGGTTCTAAGCATAAGCACCAAAGTGATCCCCCAAGTGATGGTGGTGGTAGGCACATCGAAAGTTTTAGCGAGCTGGGAAACGTTCAAAGCAACAGAAAAGTATCCAAACGCGTCCCATGTCCAACACCAGAACCCAGCAAAGAAAAAGTTCCATTGACGGCCGGTCAATTCTCTAAGAGGCTTGAAAGGGTTGAATATTTCGGATTTGCTGTTGGTTTGGAATACTGTTTTAGATGGGATGACGGTGGTAAAACGGGTCAAGCAATATTTTTTAATGGCGGCGCCGCTGAACTCTACCGTAAGTGGTGGGTTATTATTGTGGTGGTCAGGGTCGGACGATAACGTTGGTTCGTTGTGATATTCAGCAACCACTGGTGATTCAGGAACCACTGGTTTTTCTGTTTGGGACATGGTATTAATAATGGTATTTGTGTGATATTGGTAAAACAAGTTTTGTTTGGGTGTTCAAAGAATGGATATAAATTAGAAGGTGGTATTTAAAATTGTACCTTAATAGGATAGCAAGAAATTAAAAAGGTCGAAACTTTTCTTAAGAAAAAAACTTTTTTTCACCATTAAGTTAGGAATCATAGGGGATTAGATGGACAAGGTATCCCCATATATATATAATTCTGCCCGGAGAGAGATGGAAAAAAAAAAAAAATAAAAAAAATAAAAAAATGGTCATTGATTGAGATACATATGCACGACGAAAGTCCGGTATTAGAGTCACAGGAGGTCCGAAACCTTAATTTTAAGGTAAAGAGGAGAGATTGGATGGGAGATAGAGGGAACAGGGGAGATATATACAGTTAATAATATGGTTTGTATATATATATATATATATATATATATCAGACGATTGGTTCATGTTTATTTTATTTCCTCGATGGTACTGATGGGTGAAGGATCATCGGATTCTACGATAAAATGTTCAATGATGATTGCAGTCCTCATGCACTCTGTTTCTACAGTTTGCCAACCCTTGATGGAATTGGCTGCCCATTTTAAAGACAAAAAAAAATTAAATGAGGGGGGTGGGGAGGCGGAATGGAATGATAGTGGTTGTTGGCAGTTGCCAAATCCAGTAACACCGGGATTATTGGAGAATACCCTGACAAATCCAATTAGTCGTTTCGTCCAAAAGGTAAACTAGTTGTATGTATTCCAGATGGATGGTTTGTTTTTTTGAAGAAGAAGAACAAGAAGAAGAACAAGAAGATGAGAGAGAAAACAAAAGAAAAAACAGGTGCCAAGAAACTTGGCTGGCCTTACAAATACAAAAAAGCGTTGGGATCTTCCACCACCGCTATTGCTGCTTTGTTTACAATGTAATCGCTGTTTTGCTTGTGGGAAAAAAAAAAAAAAAAAAAAAAAGAAAAAAATTGAGTTCTCCGCTCTTATTTTCTCCGCTCTTGCGAAAGAGGTGTGCGTGCGTGACCACCATCTTGTTCTTCTTTGCTTAGCCTGGGAATGCGAGTGTCATGCCTTTTTTTTTGTCCCTTTTCCCCTCTTTTTGGTGGTATCTGGTCACGTGTGTTATGTTACATCACTTCGTTTCTGCTAAACAGACTACAACAAACCCCTCAACCCACAAACAACAATAATCAAAAAATATCAATAGCTAACAAACACTAAAAAAAAAAAAAAAAAAAAAAGTTACATCACACCGCTTCAAGATACTCAGTGTCATCTCCCTTCACATCCAACGAATTGGAATCGTCAATCTTCTCGACGTGGTCGTCTTCATCTTGGTAACTCAAATCAGCATGGATGTTCTCTGGCCCCACAAAGGTAATCAATAAAAGGTATCCAAACACGCAACCCATGAAAATCGCCATCACTTTAGAGTAATTGTAAACCCCATCCTTCTTGTGGCCATCGGCATCGTAGATTGGGAACCTTTCCCCAATGGTGGCCTCAATGGTCGACGAGGCAGAAGACACCAAATTCCCCAACTGGTACGCCAACCCCCCGACAAAACTTCTAAATTCTGGTGGCGATAGCTCTGCCAACACGATTGGCGCCACTCCCCAGGCCCCTTGGACAAAGAATTGTAAGAAAAACACCCCGGCATTGATCGCGCTGTTTCTGACAAACGCCCAGGGATAAATCATCGCTCCCCCACCAATGCAACAAATGATAATCGCCATTCTTCGGCCAATGTAATTGCTAAGATGCCCAAAGAGTAGCCCTCCGGCAATGGCCCCCAAGTTGGCGACGGAGTTGGTGACGGTTGATCTGTCTGCCCCGTATCCCAATTGCTTGGTGAGCAAGGTCGGGTATAAGTCTTGACTACCGTGCGATGAAAAGTTGAACCCGGTCATGAGAAGTACCAAATACACACACACAATCCAGTATTTTTTCAACGCCATTTTCCCCTGGTTGATGAATCGTTTGGTAGGGTTGCCGTCATTGGCGGTGTTCATTAACTGAACGTGTCTCAAATAAGAATCACTTTCGCCAACCAACAACACCCAAATGGCAAACAATACCGACGGACCGGCAGAAAACCAAAACAACGCTCTCCAGCTGTGGCTGGAGTTATCGGTGATGGCGCGTTGGAAACACACCACCAACAAGTACCCAAAGGCGTAGCCTTCTTGAAAGATCCCGCTGAGGATCCCGTGGGCTTTATCGGGGGCGTTTTCTAAGGCAATCGCGTACGCTGGCCCAAAGATCCCCCCCATGAAAACCCCAAACACCGCCCGGACCCCCAAGAATTGTTGGTAAGTATTAACAAACCCGAGGCCGATTTGAAGAACCGTCAAACAAACCATCAGGGCCGCAAGGGGCATTCTTCTGCCGTAACGATCACTCATGATGCCAAAGAACGCTGCCCCTACTGACCGGAGCATCAACACTAGGGTAATGCCCCAAGTGACATCAGAAGTCTTGACGTCGAATTGTTTGGCCAAGGCACTGACGTTCAAAGAAACCGAAAAGTAGTCAAAGGCGTCCCATGTCCAGCACCAAAAACCGGCAAAGAATAAGTTCCATTGGCGAGCGTTCAATTGGGTAAGCGGTTTGAAAGGGTTCCAGAAATAAGAGTCAAACACAAGGTGTTCTTTACTAGGAACGAGGCTGGTGAACCTGGTGATCGCATAATGTTTGATCACCGAGCTTTTGAATTTTGGGCCTTCAAGAGCCTTCTGGTATGCTGAGGGCATTGTTGAATATGCCAGGCGAAAAAAAAAAAAAAAAAAAAAAAAAAAAAAGAAAGAAAGCAAGAGGATTAAAAAGAAAAAACCAAAAGCGAAGAGGAAGCAAAATAATAATAAGTAAATAAACCAGAAAGAAGTACCAGAGAAAATCTCAGGGGAGGATTAGAATATTTATAACGTTGTAAGGAATAGAGAAAGACTCGATGGATTCCGCGAGCGTCCCAAATGACGCATATCGAAATTAAGATTCAATTAGCGTGCAGCGATTTCTTTCTGGCGTAATGAAAAGTGTCAACCCCCAGAATAGAAGTGACAGCAACCTGAAGGAGAGGATTTTCTTTGGTATTGTGTGTATATTTATATATACTATTGATAATAAATCCAATACAATATATATATATATATATTTATATTGTTTG
This sequence comes from Saccharomycopsis amapae, assembly GCA_031125765.1. Classification (NCBI taxonomy): domain Eukaryota; kingdom Fungi; phylum Ascomycota; class Saccharomycetes; order Ascoideales; family Saccharomycopsidaceae; genus Saccharomycopsis; species Saccharomycopsis amapae. The sequence continues at coordinate 71,492 of JASTVC010000037.1, forward strand.
TCGAAACAATCTTTTTTTTTTTGCCACGGTCGGAATCTTCTTTTTTGCCAATTTCTTGGGTCCCAAGAGTTTCGTTATCCACTAGGGAAAATTCTTCTACAAAATGTGGGGAAATTTAGGCAAATAACAACTACCTGATGGTCATGCCCCCTCCTCCTCCCTCTTTTTTTTTTCTCTCTCTCTCTCTCTCTCTCTCTCTCCGGTAGTTTCACTTTCATAAGAAAAAGAACTCCCCCAAATAGAGACAGTTTTGTTTCTGGTGATCTTGATCCCGTACTGTTTTGGCAATAGCTGTTAGAGTACAAATGGAAACCCATTATGATTGTGTCGATGGAAATGGGTACCAAAGGTACTGCCCTCGGACGACCGCACCGAAAACTGCCCACAAAGAGATCGATCAATGACCGCCGTCTTAAATTAATTTACAAAACACCGAGAAACGACTGCTAATGTCACATTGTAGATGCATGCAGTTGCATAGACAAGCAGTGCACTCCGAATTCTTTTCATCATCTTATCTCCCTTGTGTTGGGTGTAATAAGCTCACTTCCAAAAGGTGATGATTATCTATATATCCCAAGATATCTAAAAGATGGCAGTGGTGCATGCCAAAAAAAAAAACAAAAAAAAAAAAAAAAAAAAAGAGAGAGGAAAGTGGTGGCATTCTGATAGAATCGGTTTTTTAATATGGCTTGAACCTGCCTTAAAGGTGATACTTACTGGCCAACGGAGGGAAAAACAAAGCACTCTATGAAAATTATAACAACAAACACGAGAACAATACCCAATATGCGTAGATTGCCGCCGATTTAGTGCGAAGTACATACCAACCAAGGAGGAGAAAGGATTAATGACAGACAACAACAGCGTTCATGTGAAAGGATAATAATGTCTCCTGGATCAGAGGGGAAGCAAGGGGATCGTAAAGTTGATTTGAACTTTTCATCACAGCAAGCTACTAATAACTAATTGGTTGGGAATAATAAACCATCCAGGCGGTCTCTACAAAATTTAATCATCGCCACCCATACAATAAACACTGTCGATACTGGATATGGGCGCCAGATGGAGTTGTTCACGAGAGAATGCTTCTGATAGATGGGAGGGCGGGGTAACCCTGTATTCTGCTGTGGAATGTGTCACCACGTGAGAAGTATCGTGATTTGTGGTAAGCGATTAGTAATCAACGAAAAAGGAAGTGACAGTTGGGCGTGCGCCCCCCCCCCCCCCCCCCCTGGTATTTCATTTCGATAAGACGCCGAGAGATCACTTTAGTCCAACCACGAGATTGGTGCCAACGGTCGTGCCAATTACAACTCCCTCGGTTTGCTGATTATCAATGATTATTAACCCAAAAAGATCGCCGTTTTAGATTGTCCGTCCGTCCATCCATCATAACCCCCCGATCGATCTAAGTATACCCGTTAGATCTGACTCGGCCGCCCCTGTAAAAGTGTAATCGCCGATTGTTTTGTTTTTTTTTTGCCTTTCCGTGGTGATCCAATGATTAAAAAAAAAAAAAAAAAAAAAAAAAAACAGAGACGATCGGTCTCTCCAAGGCTCAAATACAATTTAAGATTTTCATTGTTTGATCTGTATTATATTACTAATTCTCTCCTCCCACTCAATTGGGTACCAAAGAGAGAATACTCCAAGATATCTACCTGACGTGTCGCCCGAGGAATCAAAAAAATTAGTGCCTTTAATTCCGTCGATCTTTTTTTTTTTTTTTTTGCAAACTACTGCATCATTCCTATTGTTGTTTTCCAAAGACCAAGTCCATCGATCGATCTATCAAACATCAACTTCCCATCGAATATTGTAACCCTCCCATATCATATTTAAACCGTGGGCCATCCCTCGATTTTTTCACATCTATTTTCCGCTTTCTCACAACTCTCATATCTGTCCCCCACCATGATTGAAAAACTCGTCCCAAAAGTCACCGTCAAACTAGACGCCCCTTTATGGACCGAGGAAGACCGCAAGAAGGCTGCGGAAAAAAGAATCGAATCTCTCAAACCATACCTCATAAAACTCCCAGCATCCTGGATCCCGTATGCCGAATTACTGAGATTCAACACCCCGGCATCGTGGTTCATCTTCTTTCCTTGTGCCTGGGGCACCTTGGCCGCAGGGTACCAGACCAAAGCCCCAGTTCCTTGGGTGGGGTTCGTGTTGGTGATCTTCCTCATCACCGCCTACATTTTCCATGGGGCAGGGTGCACCATCAACGACATGTTCGATAAAGAGTTCGACAAGCAAATCCCAAGAAGCATGGAGCGCCCCGTCGCCAGCGGACGGGTGTCGATCGCCAACGCCGAAATCTACCTCTACGCCCAGCTTGTGGTGTACCTTGGTCTCCTTGGGTTGATCAACTGGAACACCGTGTGGATTGCCGCGATCTGCGTCCCCTGTGCCATCCTCTACCCGTTATTCAAAAGAATCACCTACTACCCCCAGATGTGGTTGGGGATCTGCTTGAGTTGGGGCGCCATCCTCGGGTTTGTCGCCTTGGACAGCTGGAACTACCAGGCGATGGCGGCGTTTTTCTTGTCTTCTTGGAACTGGGCCGTGATTTACGACACCATCTACGCCCACCAGGATAAAACTTACGACGCCAAGATCGGGGTCAAGTCCACCGCGTTGAAGTGGGGCGACAACACGAAAAGAAATTGCTATTTCTTGGCCGTGGCCCAAATCTCGTGCTGGGTATATTTGGGAGCCTCCCAATCCATGGGGCCGGGGTTCTGGGTCAGTAGCATGACATTTGGCTACCAGTTGTTGAACTTGCTTAAGAATCTTGATTTGGATAACATTGAAAGTTGCGGCCACGCTTTTGAAACTAACGTGTGGTGCGGCCAACTTTTCTCTTTAGGGATTTTGGTCGATTATATCCTCAGAATTATGGATATTATTTGATTTTAGCCGTGACTGTCGTATTTCTCATAATACTGCCAAAAGAACCCTCATATCATTATTTTCTTGGGGTTTTTGGTTCATTTACAAATTATTATAGATAACACAAACCAAATTGATTGTTTAATAGACATAGATAACTCCCTTTTTGTTTTTAACTCGCCATCTTATCTACAAATTTCCTTTGTAAACTGGCTAAGCTATTGATCACCTCTTGATGACCCAAACCATCCATCCTTCGTTGTAACTCTTTTAAAGAAACCACCAAATCAACCATGATTCGTTTCTTGAATTCCACCCTGGCTTGCTCCGTCCCGAACCTTTTCTGATCCGTAATTGCAAGTTTATTGGCAATATTCTTAGCAGCTTCCAAAACATCGGCCGGGAAAAGCGCCAATTTTTCAACTAACCCTATTCCCCTTCCCGCCGCTTCAGCACCCCCATCAATCACTCTAAATCTCCCTTGTTCATTACCCATATGCACTTCTCGAACCGATAGCTTTTCCGCTACAGCACTAGCTGCCTCTCGAAAATGGGTTGCAGCAAATACGTGACTATTTGGGAAGTTATCTGCCAAATGCGACGCCACTGCAGAAGTGATCGCGATCCCGTCATTAAGACTGGTCCCTCTACCAAGCTCATCAATAACGATCAATCCTTTTTCATCGGGCCTTCGCTCGACCTCCGCTAATATAAACGCCATTTCACTCATCTCCAAACTGAAACTTGAAACATTCACCTCCAACGCGTCGTTTCTCACTCGGGCCATAATCTTGGAATAAATTGGCAATAACGCATAATCTGCTGGCACATAACACCCCAACTGACCCATGATATTGATTAAGGCTACTTGTTTCAAATACACCGATTTCCCACTCATGTTGTCACCAGTAATCATGGTGACCTTAGAGGTTTCATTAATAGCAAACACGTCGTTGGCAACAAACTTACTAGTACCAGATATTATGGTTTCAAGAATGGGATGTCGACCTTGCTTAATAACTAACTTGTCTGCATATTCCGGACAAGCGTACCCACGATTCTTGGAAGCAAGATGTGCAAACCCACAAAGAAGGTCAAGAATCGCTAAAGCTTCCGCCATCATAAATATTCCCGAAGTGAAATCTTCAATCATATCATTAAGTTCATCAATGGTCTTATCACAGAGCAAAAATATCTCATTAAGGGTTTCTTGAAGCCTTCTGTTTAATTTGAGGATATCAAGCGTGGTACATTGAACGATGCTGCGTTTAGCTGATTTGTTAATAAACACTGGCGGTAAATTATCGAAATCTACATCATTCAATTTCTTATTAATTTTCACCACCATGCCTTTACTAGATTCAAATCCATAATCTAAAACGAGTCCATGTGTTTCTCCAAGGTGCTCCACAATGGAGGTGATTCTGTCAATGATTTTGGTGTACAATTGACGTGAAATATCAAGTAATCCATTCTTATTTTGCTTGACCGCATAGCATTTTTGGTTTTTCAACTCAAGTGGTTTGTTAGTCCACACACAATCTTCATTGATATATTCGTTGATTAAAGCGAGCACATTGGTTATGTCATCACTGGTACATAGTTTTTGGATCTCTTTTAGTAAAACGCTATCGAATCCGTGCTCCCCCAAAATTCTTCCAATTTCAACAGATACACGAATCGCTTGTTTAAGTAGTAAAATATTGTTGATTTTTTGATCCACATCTTCTGAACTTTTAATCAATGAAACCAACAACTTATCAATATCCTGGACTTTCTTAAGCATCCCTGTTAAATTTACCCTAGCATCCTCATGATCAAGCAACTCCTTAACGCTTTCTAACCTCAACTGTAACGATTTTTTATCAATAAGCGGTTGTAGAATATTATTTCTTAACACCCGTTCTCCCATCTTGGTTACTGTACAATTCAATATCTTGAATAGGGTCATTCCATGCCCATCCTCAGCGTTGCTATCGATCAATTCGAGGGCCTTAATTGTACTGGAATCAATAAACATGGTGTTCTCACAAGCTTCGTACTTCACTCTGAGCTTCCTAAACCGTTGGCTCGCATAGTTGGGGGTGGTTTCAATGTATTTGAGAATCGCCACTATAGCATTCAACCCATAAACTTGATTAACCAATTCCAACCGAAGCTTAATAAAATCTTCCGAAAAGGTATATTTTTGAATTATCGACATCGGGTTATCACAACTAAACTGATTTTTGGAACTCATGGTGATTTTCACCTCAGCGCTAAGATTGGATTCCAAAATCGCCATCAAGTTCGATTGCGCAAGCCCTGTAGGAATCATGATTTCTGTAGGGGAATATACTTGGATCTTATGGATTGTTCTAATATAAGTTTGTGAATCTTTAATACAAGAGACTATAAGCTCCCCGGTGGCAAGAAATAAGAATGCAATTCCCACAATTGGCGCCAACGCTTGAGATTCAGTAATGGAACACAACACTTTGGCAGCATTATTATGAGGGGTCTGGGAGGCGACCGTACCACTTCTAGTGGGTATCGCACTAGTGAATCTAGATGAATTGGACGTAAGCATCGAAGTTGGCTGTCAGAAAGGATCTTGAAAGAAAATGTACGAATTCTACCATGCATCATTTTATAAGATGTAAGCACCATGAGCTGCTGCTGCTGCTGCTGCTACTTTTGGACCATTACCGATATTATATATTATACTGAATTATACAAAGCTACGTAAGAAAGAAAGAAAAAACAAATCTTAAAATAATAAGTTAGGTATTCTAATCTTGAAACATCATTTCTGATTCTTGATGTTCAATTTACCAATGTCCTCCACAAGATCTCCAATATCATTCTTAGATTCTTTGATCTCGTTATCCAATTTTTTATCTTTCTTCATATCCTCAACCATCTCCTTTGCGGTCTTCGCATGCTGTCCCTTTTCCTTCTTGTGCTGGTCAACTAGCTTATCAAGTTCGTCTTTCCAGCCACAAAGTTCGGCAATCTCATCAACAATCTTATCACAATCTTCAAGAAGCAAAATGTCTGACTTACGGGGGTTGTACATGAAGTCTCCTGCCCTTTCCCTGTTAATCAAAACTCTTAAACTGCTGTCACTCACATCACTAGCAAGTCCGGCAAAAGGATAAACGTTCAATGACGTCCCGGCAAAAATACACAAATCAACATCGTCGGTCAAATCAGTATCTGAGCACTCATGGAAGCGATCTGGAAGCTGTTCCCCATAGAATACAATCCCCGGCTTGAGGATCCCTTCACAATGCTCACATTTAGGGATCTCATCGGCCAATAATTGTTTTTCAAAATGTTCTTTTTGTGCTTTTTCTTCACACTCAATACAAAATTCTTCAGCAAACGAACCGTGGGCTTCGATGATTTTATCGGATTGCAATCCGGTAGCCCTTTCTAAAGTATCGATGTTCTGTGAAAATATCCGGATCAACTGATTATGATCATTAGTGAGTTTCATAAAGTAGTGGAATCTGGTGGGTGGGAATTTGACGAGCGTTGGGTGCAAATCTTTACAAAGAGAGTAGAACGGCTGAGGGTTTTCACTAAAGAAATCAATGTCAAACACGGATTCTGGAGTAGGAAGATCGAGTTTTGCCAAATTATAGAAAAGCCCGGTTCCTGGTGATCTAAAATCCGGAATTAAGGGTTCGCCATCGCTGGTGGCAGAGATTCCTGCACCAACAAAGAAAAGCACCTTGGACTTTGGGTCTTTGAGGATGGTGGCTATCTTCTCGATGCTATCTTCTCTAGAAACACTCTGGTTACTCCCCATTATTATTATTATTAATGCTAATACTTTCTTGATAGTGCCCCCCCTAAGTTGGCAATTGATGCACTTACCTTTGTCTGTCAGTCCCCACAAAGTGGGATTACTTTCCACCCTTACACCACCACCTTGGATGCTACAAAAATTCTCAAAATTTCAGAAATCTCCCCCATCATTTTTTATTCCTTTTACATCCTCGGCGATAATTACAAATGAAGGTATGTACGTTTTTTGGTCAAAATTACATTTTATTTTTTATTTTTTTCATGGTTCCAAGACTAACATAAGCAATCCAGCAAAGAATTACCTCCCTTGATATCAAGATTCTTGCGGTGGAGCTTCGTGCATCTATTGTGGGATATCGGCTCCAGAATATTTACAATATTCTTGACTCAGACCGGATCTTTTCCCTCAAGTTTTCTGTACCTGATAGTAAAAAAAGTTTAGTCGTGGATTATGGTTTCAAGCTTTATTTATCGGAGTTTGAACGTCGTCTTCAACCTACCCCATCGAATTTTGTCACCAAATTAAGAAAGCATTTGAAGTCAAAAAGATTGACCAACCTTAAACAAGTGGGCGACGATAGAATTATTGTGCTCGAGTTTTCTAATGGGCTTTATTACTTGGTTCTCGAATTCTTTAGTGCAGGGAATGTGATTCTTTTGAACTCGGACCTCGAGATCTTGAGTTTACAAAGAGTGGTTAGTGATAAAAAGCAAGATACTGGGAAATACGCAGTTCGTGAAAGCTATTCAATGTTTGATCCAAAGACTTTATTCCTGGACTCTGTCAAATATTTCCGTGATGATACTAATAACGACATTGATACTGGCAACGAATCACAAGTGATAGAACCTGTCCAGAAGTATAACTACCAAAAGAAGTCGTATACCAAAGAACAGATTCTTGAATGGATCAAAATCGCCGAAGCTAAAAAGGCCACCAAGAAAGAAGGTCAAGAAGCCAGCAAATTTCATCAAAGTGCAAAGGTCAAGAAGAACAATACCATCTCGGTGTTGAAGCTTTTATTTTTGAATTGTTCGTATTTGTCTTCGGACTTACTACAACGAAACTTGATTGCTGCCGATATTGACCATACCCAGCCATGCAAGAACTTGGAAGAGAATCAGGAATTGTTGGATGCTACTTTTGAAGTTTTGTTGAAATCAGAAGAGGATATTGCCAAATTATTGAACTCGGGTAATGTTGAAGGTTTTATTGTATTGAAGAAAAATGCTCTTTTCAACCCAGATGAAGAACCAATTCAAAGTGCTTTACTTGGTGATGGGGAAAAACTAAGCACTGAGTACACTTTTGAGCAATTTCATCCATTTAAACCGGTTATTGCATCAGAAGATCTTGATTCGGGGAAATTCAAGCTTTTGCAAATCTCGGGATACAACAAGACTTTGGATAAGTTTTTCTCGTCTCTTGATTTATTGAAGAATGCTCTCAAGATCCAACAATCCAAAAATCTTCTCGGTAAGAAATTGAGCAGCGTAAAGCGAGAAAATGAAGCAAAGATTGCCAAACTTTCAAACCTCGAGGTAGCGAACTATCGAAAAGCTGAGCTTATCATCTTGAATGCCGATAAGATAGAACAGTGTAAATTGGCAGTCCAATCTTCGATTGATCAAGGTATGGATTGGAATCAGATCGAATCAATGATTCAAGCAGCCCAATCACAAGGTAATGAATTTGCTTCGATGATTGTTTTACCCTTGAATTTGAAACAGAACAAAATCAAAGTGAGATTGGTAGAAAACGAAGTGGAAGAAGAAGAATCGGATGATAAGGATGACGATAGTTTGAGTGATTTATCTTTGGATAGTGATGATGATGATGATGAAGACTACCAGCAAACAAGTCAATCTAAAAAACCGAAGAAACAAATCCAGTACGTGGTAGTGGACATTGATCTTGGTATTTCTGCATATGCCAACTCTAAAACCTATTTTGATCAAAAGAAAACTGCGCAATCAAAAAAGGAGAAAACCGAGAAAACCGCAGAACTAGCCTTCAGGAATAGCGAGAAGAAACTCAATGCCACTTTGAAAAAAGATATTGAAAAGACTAATAGAGATCTCGCGATTCGTAAAGCTCGTCAAAAACACTGGTTTGAGAAATTCTATTGGTTTATCTCCAGTGAAAACTACCTTGTCATTGCTCCCAAGGATAGTCTTCAGCTTGAAATGATTTACTACAAATATTTTAATTCACAACATGACTATTATGTGAGCTCCGACATTGAAGGGTCGTTACAAGTGTTTGTTAAGAACCCTTATGCCGGTCAAAAGGTACCGCCATCAACTTTGAACCAAGCGGGAATGTTTGCGCTCTCTGCTTCCAAAGCATGGAGCTCCAATATTTTGACTCCAGCGTGGTACGCGGAAGGAATCCGTGTCACAAAGAAGCATCCACATGATGGGTCATTATTGCCTGATGGGGTGTTAGATATTGTTGGCGAGAAGTTTTTCTTACCCCCAACGCAGTTAAGTATGGGATTGGGGTTATGTTGGGTTATTGATGATGAGAGTCGCTTGGTGGCGCAGCAAAAACGAGAACTTTCGCAAACAAAATTGGGATTCGAAATTGTCAAAGAAGTTGCCGATATCAAAGACGTGGCCAAAGAAAAGCTAGCGAAATTGACAGATAAGGTGAAAATTTTGGATATTAGCCAGGAGACCCCGGCAGAAGATGAAAAAATCGAATCATCTACCCAAGAAACTGATAATGAAGTGAAAGAAATGGAAGAAAACCCACAAAAAAAGCAGCAACAACAGCAACAACAGCAACCAAAGAAAATGACAAGAGGGAAGAAGAGTAAACTCAAGAAATTGCAACAGAAGTACGCAGATCAAGATGAGGAAGATCGGATCATTCGTTTGAAATCCCTTGGGGTACTTAAACAAGTAGAAAACAAGGACAGTGAGTCGACAAAGGACGCCGCTAAAGCCCAAGGTGCCAACAACTCACAAAGATATGGTGGTAACGCCCAACGTAATGCTGCGCGTCAACAAAAGAAATACAGTGAACAATTCATGGACATTCTTGAAGAAGATCTCATTGATGGTGACTATTTATCGATTTTTGATGCGTATAGTTACAAGATTGCTTCATTGGATGAAAAAATCATTGATGTGGTGCCAATGTTTGCTCCTTGGCAAGCATTGAGCAAATTCAAATACAAGGTGAAGATCCAGCCAGGATCGAGTAAGATTGGGAAATCCATGAATGAGCTGCTTAATTATTTTGTGAACAGGAAGTCCAATAAAGAGTCGGCAACATTGAAGAAATTCGAAGGGGACCTGAGCAAGTCTGTTGATTCGTTCTTTGATTTCGATTTGGATTTTGAATTTGAACATCGTATTATCAACCAACTTAAACCAGTGGATCTTCAACCATCATTCACGGTGAAAGGGGTTAGAGTTATATTACCATCTAATGCCAATGGTGGTGGTGGCGGTAAGAAGAATGGTGGTGGTGGTGGTAAAGGTAAGAAAAAATGATTTGCATATATGTACAATACGCTATAGCTAATTAATTAATAATACCCATTACAAATAGGTTAGTTCTGAATGTAAATTAATAACAATTAAAAAAATAGAGAAACAAAGATGTGTATTTAAAACAAAAACTTCTGTGGAAAAAAGAACTAAAGAAACCCTGCCCAAGGGATAATTGTTTTAAAAGAGAGCTCTCATAATTTAGTGAAAATGGTCATGACAGATAAAATCGAGATGGGGAGGAGGATAAGAATGATATAGAAAGAATCATATTGCACATTATACTGTGATTTCTAATCATATGAGGGATAAAAGAGAGAAAAAAAAGAATGAAACTAATTAATACAATAAAGCAAGACGTGTAAACACCCTAGAAATTGAATCCCTTGACTTTCTTCTTTGCAAACTGGAACGCATTGAATAACCCTCTTTCATTCAATTCAATATTCAAAGTATTTTCTGATGAAGGTCTCTTAGAAACACGGGAGGCAATGGCATTACCGTCGGTTTCCAAAATGATCCCATCATCTATTGTTTCATCGATGGCCAAGGCAACGAAATCATAGTTTTCTTGGATTGATTTCTTGTCAACCGCGTCTTTCAAGACGATTTCAAGGGCTTCACAAAGTCCTGAAAGTACCTGGTACAACATGGCCTCGTTTTCCTTTAAGCTCCCCACGATATACACCGCCACATCGGAAATCACCTTGTACACCACGATCTGATCTTCGTATAATATGATGCTAGATTTAGATTTGAAAGTTTTGGAAAATAACCCCGCTTCAAAAGTTTCTTGAGACTTCAAGGTTGGGAATGGTGTTTGTATTTGGAAAGTTTGGTCGTTACTGGCGTTTGGGTGGATTGGAGTATAGTAGTTGGCGTAGATACGTTTACCTTCGCTATCCAATATCAAGGCTGCGGTTATTGTATAAAGAGATAAGTTACTCATTGCGGTATTATTGTGTGGTATTGTAAGTTATTTTCCGCTTTCTGCGTCTTTTTTTTATTTCTCTCTCTCTCCTTCTTGTGGTTCTGGTTCCCCCCCTTGGCTATGATTAAGAAACAGGATATAATGTAATCAGCCAACCGTGATTTGGAATTTTCATGATTTTTAGTACGTGTAGTGAAAATGACGTTTGGTTACCCTGCCATGAAAACCCACAAACTGAAAAACCACAAGGAGAATAGAATAATAATAAGGCCGTGTTGTTGTTGTTGTGGTTATTATCATTGTTATTTAATATATTATCATTAGAAAATGGCTGACTCGTCGCAGTTCTTTTTCAGTATTCTCAGAGTGTCGATAATACAGGTAAGTGATGTTTGAAAGTCTTAATGTTGCTGCTCATACATTTTTTTTTTTTCCTTTTTCATATACTAACCATATTATTATTAGATACTTCGATCAGTGGGATTTGATCGTTGTTCCAACCGTGTAATCGATATCTTGACCGATCTTTACATTCGACGACTCTCTCAACTTGCCCTTGAGTGCCAACAACTAGCAGGATCCAGTGAACGGCTTGAAGTGGAAGTACAGGATGTTGCCCAAACCATGGTGAATCATCAAGTGATACGGCCTGGCAAATATATCGACCCATACGATACCAGTGTGGAGAATTACTTGGGAATGAAGAATTTCATTGGGTGGTTGAAAAGCGATGATTTCACCCGGACCAGAAAAGTCGGGTTGCCCAGCGATGCCATGATGCAACAATTAATCAAGGATAACAATAGAAATGAGGGCAGTACTTTTATCGAAGAAGGGTTCACCAGTGCCGATCAAAATAACATGAATTGGTTCAAGTACTTGTTGATGACTCAGCTGAAGATGGAGTACGATGAAAAAGTAAGGTTGACAGTGCTCGGCCAAGATGTCGAAGGAGATCAGGACGAAGATACCCATGTAATATTGGGACCCACGCCGGACCATTTAGTTGAGGTCTTACCGGGAAGAATCGGGTGAAGTCGCCTTATATTACTAATGAATGATGAAAATTAGATATTACAGAGGAGTGTAAGAGAGAAAAGTTTGAGATCTGTAGTAAAGAAATACGCCTGATAAATATATGGAGTGAGAGGGGAAGATAAAAAAAAAAGCCCACTATCAGCATAAAATAGAATAAATAATAATAACTAGTTATTTATAAACAGACAGTATTTCAAGATATATGCTTTCTCTCGATACCAAAAAGACCATCTGAGTGGGCAAACAACGAATCAGCTAACTGTAGTGGATCTACCAGTCGCCACCGTCAAAACCACCGTCGTCGCCACCCCAGCCACCAGGTCCATCATCACCACCCCAGCCACCAGGACCATCTCCAGGTGGTGGTCCGCCACCCCATCCATCATTATGGCCACCAATAGCATCGGCTAACAAAGCACCACCGAGCAAACCGGCCCCGGCACCAAGTATCCCAGCGCCCATACCGCCAAACCTGCTCTTCTTAGCAGGGGCCTGAGTTTGAACATACTGTTGTTGAGGAGTTGCACCGTAATAGCCTTGTTGAGGAGGGTATTGCTGGTATTGCTGAGGAGGGTATTGCTGGTATTGTTGTGGAGGGTACTGTTGGTATTGTTGAGGAGGATATTGTTGCTGTGGAGGGTATTGTTGTTGTGGAGGGTATTGTTGTTGAGAAGGATGTTGTTGATAGCCAGAATATTGCTGTTGTTGTTGTTGTTGTTGTTGTTGTTGTTGTTGTGGAACTGGTTGTTGTTGATGGTATCTCGATTGTTCATTTTGTTGAGATGTTGATTGGCTGTAGGAAGGAGGAGCACCACCTGTCTTGGAGTGACCGCTTGTATCTGGGGTGGTAGGCAATTCCCATTGAGATTTACCGGTCTTCAAATTGACGTAGAACCAACTAAAAAAAGAGGTTAGTAAGTCGAGCTTCCAGCGTGAGATCAAAGCATGATTTAGTACCCGAGATCCTCCTTAATTCATGGGAAATGGTAAAAAGAAAAAGGGAAAACGACAAAAAAAAAAAAAGCGGGCTACGTACGTTTTGTACTCTTTATCCCAAACGGCTTTCCATCCCTCGGGAACGGTTGGAGGATTATCAGGGGAAGCCATGATAGGAACAGACTTTGTGATGAATAAATGAAGAAGAAAAACCAAGTGGCGAAGGGACGATGAAACAGAATCTTTTATTGGCAGACAGTGGGAGTGGGTGTCGGGCGCCCCCCGTGCATGTGCTACGTGCCTCACGTGTACTATTATCTATTATATTATCTATTGTCTATTATCTATTATATTATGGAATAGTGGTGGATGATGGATAGAGAATGGGGACTAGTGGTAGATAAATACTAATAAATACGTGTGAAGTGTCAATTGAATACTGTTTAATCGTTCGCAAGTATCCATTATTGAAGTACCCAGTCATTAATATAATCTTCTCTCCACTTCAAACTCTGGACTCCACAAAGACGATTGTAATCTCAGAGAATAATAATTTGTAATTGAAAATTATTGTTTTGCCCTAAGTTGTGTGGCAATTTAATATATTATTCTTGATATTCTAAATAAGCATTTCCTATTCCATTCCCAATAATAAACCGTGGGTTCCCAAAAGACATTGATTCATTGGTTATTTGTGAGATTTCGTTTTACAAGACCATTTTAGAATTATCTATGACAATAAAGAGACTTTTCTTGGAAAACGAATTTCAATTATATCAGGGATCTAACAGCCCGTTGTTTGTTTGAATGACTTGACAACTTCTGTCGCTCTCGCAGAGTGCAACGTAGTCAAAAGAGCAATAATCACAACGAACATATTTGATATTCCGATTGAAATAAAAGATAAAAGATAATAGTTACTTTCATTTTTCAAATATTCTATAATGTACACTTCTCCTTTCTTTCTTTTTCCTTTTCTTTCCCTATATCTCACATCTTTGTTCCTCAATGAACATTATCCCTCTTCCTTGAGAAGTATTTACAGAGTGATGCAAAACTAGTTCCACAACCAGGTGGTCAGTCAATCAAACTTCGACATAAAAGCATTGTATACTCCGCAGAAATAACTAAAAATCATAAATAGAAGCTATATATATAATAGCCTACCTATATCCTAACAGATCACAAAACATTTACAATTCAAGGTTCCGCAGTAACCAACTACAAAGAGTCATTGACCACAGTTTCTCGTGTTTCCAAATAAAGTGCTCCATCAAAACAGCTTCTACTATTGCTTTATAATCCCCAATATATACAAATTACAGAGTTGTAACGCGTAAATAATGGCAAGTTTCACTTTCCTAATCCACGCGTAAAAAAAAAAAATTACAAACAAAAAAATTGTGATATCACTTGACAGTGGTCAATCACCAAAATGCTTCCAAACCACCCAAAAACTACAATCCTGAACACCCATCCCAGCCATAATCCACCTCTTATCCCGTTAAACAAATTCCCCCTCCAATGTTGAATCCCAACGAAATACACGCCATTCTTTGGGACATGGATGGCACTCTCATCAACTCAGAAGACATTTATATCAAGCAGCTCAACTCGATCCTCAGATCCCAATTCCAATCTGGTCCGCTATCCAAGGAAGTGGTATCAAAGATCCAGGGCCGTCCAGGGCTTAAAATCTCCGAGATCCTCGTTGAAGAATACGGACTCGGTGATCGAACCTCTGGCCAGCAATTCTACGATATCACTAATCGGCCAGAACAGCTTGAATTGTACCGAGAAACCGCTTTCTTGCCAGGAATCCAAGACTTCTTGAGCCAAGTTAAAACCGTACACAATTTACCAATGGCCATCGCCACATCGACCACCAGACTCAAATATAATGCCAAAACTACTCATCTTGACTTCAGCTTCTTTGATATCACCTTGACCGGAGGTGACCATCCAAGACTCAAGGGCAAAGGTAAACCACAACCGTATATCTGGCACGAGACTTTGGCCGCATTGAACGAGAAACTAGAAACCGATATCAAAATAGAAAATTGTTTGATTTTCGAAGATAGTGTCAGTGGCATACAAAGCGGTCTTGCAGCTGGGGGTAAGACGGTTTGGATTCCTAGTAACCTGGAGGCCGTTAAGGCCCTTTCTGACGAGGAAATGTTATATTATAAAGCCAATTGTGAAGCCATTCTCAGCGATTTCTTGCAATTTGATAACAATAAATATTCGTTTATTTCGTTATAATACAAATCTATAATACAATCAATATATAAAATTACACAATTTCTCGAAATTATACAGTCCATTAGGCTTCCAGCCCACCACGCATCGATGATATCCTGCACTGTCCATGAGATACCCAACGTCCCAACCATGTTTTTTGACAAGATCCCGAACGTGGTGTATTTGATTGACGTTGCCTACTTCAAACACAAACCCATCACAAGTCTCGAGGTTGGGTTCCAAGAGGTTATGCACCAACGCGTTGTAAAACTCTAGATCTCCCACAAGGGCAAGTTGGGGCTCAAAGTTCTTAACCGAACGGTCAAGCTTGGTGTACTCTTCCCAAGGGATATATGGAGGGTTGGAAACCAAAAAATTCATTCCTTTGCAGATACGTTGGAGATCGTCAGACCAACTTAGGATATCGCATTGTGCCCAATCCACAACGTCTTCACATTTGTTTGATTGCTGGTTCTTTTTTGCCAATGAAAGACACGATGGATCAATATCGATACCCACTATTGTATTCCCGGTGCCTTTGAACAGTAGAGCCACGCATCCTGTGCCAGTACAAGCATCGATGATCTTGTCCTTGCTAATGAACGGCCTGATTCTGGCAACCCATTCCTCAGTTTCCCAGCGAGGGATGAGCGCGGCCTCGGTGCATTTTATTGAAAGATCAAGAAAAGGCTGGTCCCCGAGAATGTATTGCAATGGCCGATAGTTTGATCTCTGGATAATCGCCCAGGGCAACTGGGGTTTTGGCACTTCTTGACGAAGCCATCGTAGTTCTGCCTGGGCCCCCGAAAGAGAGCGAGTGACGGGGAGAAGGGGCACAAGCAAGGGGTCTGTTCTTAGAGCCTGTCTGAATACCAGGGGAGGGATCCGAGGCATCTTAGGATATATAACCGTAAGATATAATGATAATGGTACTGACAATATATGATACAAGAAGGCTGGTGATAATCAAGGTGATGGATTGCACCGGGTGACCCCACAGCCAGTCGCGAGGTTTTTTGCATTTTTTTTTGCCCCGCGGCAGATAATTGGAAATCTCAAATTTTTTTGCACCAAACAAAACAACAGACGAAAAATCACGACGCGAAAGATCCATAACATCATCACCACAGCACAAACCACTGTATCCTTAGTACTACTCCAACTTGTGCATCACCCCTCGCCAGGAAAATAAAATACATTACCACAGGAATTTGAAAAAAAATGTCCACCGCCCCATTGGAAATTCCAGAGCCTCTGGACTCCCATGAGGTGGAGCTTTTATTGCAACGTTACAATGCTCTTTATAACCATGACACCATCGACGCGAAGAAAAGGAAAGACGATGAAGATATATCCAAACAGTTGAGTCCTACTGTCGTGAAAGAACTCAACGCTATTGAGAAGGTATTACACAAACTTAGCACCGACCAGTCTAGTTGTTTGGACCAATTGCGGAAGGTGAAAGATTTATCATCTACAAATGTCGCATCTTATGATTTGGACCTCCTCAAGAAACAAATTATCGGGTTCAACTTACTTGCCCGTGATTTGGATTTGCCAAACGAATTGCAATTTGATTTTGGTCGCAACAGCGTTTATGGCGATGACGTTTCCTTGGATTCCTCGTCATCATCATCATCATCATCATCATCATTGTCTGACATTGAAGACGATGGTAAACTTGAACCAATTGAAATCGAAGCCTCTAATTTCGAAGAGCGGTATTATAATTTCATTCCAAAGGACTCTATTGCCCTAATCAAAGAAGATTTTTATCACGACGTGGTTGGTAACAAATATGCCGAGACCAGAATTTCTAACAAGATCTCTGACCGAGTTAAAGAACTTGAATCACTACCATCTACCATTGCGAATATCAACACTAAAAAACTTGTGGAAAATTTCAATAAACCAGCATCCCAAAGATATGACAACAGCATTGACCAACTCAAGGTCAACTCGCTTGTGGAGCTTAAATCTCTCAAGCTTCTTGCCAAACAAAAACAATTACGTCAAGCTCTTCTTGCTGGGGCCACTCAGAAATTCCATCATGAAGATCTTAAAGATACCAGCTCTATCATCCAGGCCAAGCGTCAACTGAATGTTCGTCTTAAAGTTGTGGCTCCTCAAACTTCTCGATTGGCAGAGCAATTAGAAGAGGCCCAGAAACGTGAACAGCGTAATGCTTTGTACGCCAAACGTCGCCTAGTACTAAATAAGAAAGTTGGGGCTATTAATGAATTATTGTACAATCAGAATGAAGTGCGCACCAATCGCTCACAATTTTTCTTTAAAGCGGTATCTAATTTCCATCAACAATCAGAAAAGGAAGCGGCCAAGCGCCAGGAACGTACTGCCAAAGAAAGATTGCAGGCTCTTAAAGCTAACGATGAAGAAGCCTATCTTAAATTGCTTGATCAAACCAAAGATACTCGTATTACCCATCTTTTGCGACAAACAAATTCTTTCTTGCAGTCTTTGGCCGACGCGGTTAAAGTTCAACAAGCCGAATCTAAACAGTTAAAAAGTAAAGGTGGTGATCAAGTGGAAAATGAGGAAGGTGATGATGAAGAAGTTGACAATGTGGATTATTATGGAATTGTCCATAGAGTCAAGGAAAAAATTGCCAAGCAACCATCGATTCTTGTTGGGGGTAGTCTTAAAGAATATCAATTGAAAGGTCTTGAGTGGATGGTTTCTCTTTACAATAACCACTTGAATGGTATTTTAGCCGATGAAATGGGTCTCGGTAAAACCATTCAATCGATTTCTTTGGTTACCCATTTAATCGAAGTGAAAAAGGAAAGAGCACCATTTCTCATTATTGTACCATTGTCAACTATTACTAATTGGACTCTCGAATGTGAACGGTGGGCTCCATCAGTTAAAAAAATTGTTTACAAAGGTACTCCTAACCAACGTAAATTGTTGGCCCATGATGTTCGTCGTGGAGATTTCCAGATTTTATTGACCACTTATGAATATATTATCAAGGATAAGTCTTTACTTTCTAAAATTAGATGGGCCCATATGATCATCGATGAAGGTCATAGAATGAAAAACTCTCAGTCCAAGTTATCTTTCACTTTGACGACTTATTACCATACCAAAAACCGTTTGATTTTAACCGGTACTCCATTACAAAATAATTTGCCTGAGTTGTGGGCATTGTTGAATTTCGTGTTGCCAAAGATTTTCAATTCGCAAAAGACTTTTGATGAATGGTTCAACACTCCATTTGCTAATAGTGGATCCAGTGAGAAATTGGAATTAAGTGAAGAAGAAAATTTATTGGTTATTAGAAGATTGCATAAAGTTCTTCGTCCATTCTTGTTGCGTCGTTTGAAGAAAGATGTCGAAAAGGACTTGCCAGACAAAGTCGAAAAAGTGGTCAAGTGTAAATTTTCTGGGTTACAATATGCATTGTATCAACAAATGCTTCGTCATAATGCGTTGTTTCTTGGGTCATCTATCAACAACGGAACGACTAAAGGTGGGATCAAAGGGTTGAATAATAAGATTATGCAGCTTCGTAAAATTTGTAACCATCCTTATGTGTTTGAAGAGGTTGAAGATCTTATTAATCCATCCCGTTTATCTAATGACTTTTTATGGCGTGTTTCGGGGAAATTTGAACTTCTTGACAGAGTTCTTCCAAAATTCAAGGCTACCAATCACAGAGTATTAATTTTCTTCCAAATGACTTCAGTGATGGATATTATGGAAGATTATTTAAGATACAGAGGTATGCAATATCTTCGTTTAGATGGTAGTACCAAGGCGGACGAACGTCAAGATATGTTGAAGGCTTTCAACGCTCCAGACTCGCCATATTTTGCCTTTTTGCTTTCCACAAGAGCTGGTGGTTTAGGTCTTAATTTGCAAACTGCCGATACAGTTATCATCTTTGATAGTGATTGGAACCCTCATCAGGATTTGCAAGCCCAAGATCGAGCCCATCGTATTGGTCAAAAGAACGAAGTTCGTATTTTGCGTCTTATTACCAATGATTCGGTCGAAGAAGTGATTTTGGAAAGGGCCCATGAGAAATTGAACATTGATGGCAAAGTTATTCAGGCTGGTAAGTTTGATAACAAGTCGAGTGCCGAAGAACAAGAAGCCTTCCTTAGAAGATTGCTTGAGGCCGAAGAGATGAGAAAAAAAGTGGATACCGAAGAAGACGATGGTAATTTGGATGACGATGAGCTCAATGAGATTTTGGCTCGTTCTGATGACGAGAAATTATTGTTTAAAAATCTCGATAAGGAAAGACAGAAAGAGGATAGTAAATCTTATGCGTCTAGATTGATGACCGCCGATGAACTACCAGACGTGTTCAGTGAAGAGAATGTTGAAAAGCATTTGAACAAGAACAACGCTGATGAAGAAGAATTGGGAAAACATAGAGAACGTAAGAGGGTGATGTATGATGATGGTCTTACTGAAGAACAATGGTTGGAAGCCATTGATGATGACGAGATGACCGTCGAAGATGCTATTGAGAAAAACCAGAAGAAACTTGCGAAAAGAAATGGCGAATTACCAAATTCAAAGAAAAGATCAAGAACTTCTGATGATTTCGTGGCAGACGATGATGAGGAGGAGCAAGAGGAGACGGGGTCAGACCATGAAGATTTGAAAGTTGAAGAAATGGATGAAAATTTCTCCGATGGTGATCTATCAGATGGCGAGCCAAAGCAGAAGAAAAAGAAGAATAAGAAGGCTAAGCTTAGCAATGGCGTGCCTGCCAAACCTAATGGGAAATCATCAATGTTGTTAGACCCAGAATCGTTAGACAAATGCCAAAGATTAATTAGCGAAGTATCGGTGTTGACTGATGACAATAATGCTCTTCTTTGTGAGTTATTTTTGAAGTTGCCATCGAAAAAGCTTTACCCTGATTATTACCAAATTATCGAGAAGCCAATTAGTATATTTGAGATTTCCAAGAACTTGAAACAAGACAAGTATGCTTCATACTATGATTTGATCAATGACTTCAAGTTGATGATACAGAATGCAAAAACTTACAATGAACCGGAAAGTTTTGTATATGAATACGCCTCGAAGATTGACGAGTTTATTGACAAGTTTGAGTAGATGTATTTGATGTTGAGCTTTGAATTTTTTTTTTTTTTTTTTTTTTTCATTTTGCCATTTTGGCATTTCTTTACTCTGTTGTTTTTCTATTCTTTTTTTTTTTCATTTTTCCTAATTTCGACGATTGTCTGGTATTTTCTCTTAATTTTTTTTTCATATATAATAAACCTTTCTAATATTTGTATACTAATAATAATGATAGTAATAATAGCTCACGGGAAACAATATTGCATGATGATGGCCAGGCGCTGGATGAATGTCACAATTTGGCTTATGGTTAGCTTCGCGCTGATTTGCCCACCAAGAAACAGGTACTTTGTCACGTGAGAGAATCAAAAAATGACAAAAAAAATACGGCAATTTGATTGATACCTTTAGTAATAATCCTTGGAGATCTTTCGACAAATTTTAATAGAGATAATAATAATCATCAAGATGTTTTCTAGACAGTTGTTGAATTCAAGCAGGTTGGTAAGTACTTTGTTTAGCTCTTGTGTCTTTTTTTTTTTTTCTCTTCCTGCCCAGTTTGCACAGATTTACTAACTACAGAGTCTAGATTAACCGTGCTGTTTCCACTCAAGCCATTAGATGCTCATTCAGATCATTTTCCGTGATCAGAAATGGTGGCTTGGCTAACAAGTTGGCCACTATGCAAAACAGATCCCCATTATTCTTGAACTGCGGTGTCTCCAAAAGATTTTTGTCAACGGAGATGCAACAATCAATTGGGGAAGCCGTCAAATCAGCCCCAGTGGTGCTTTTCATGAAAGGTACTCCTGAAGCCCCAGCGTGTGGGTTTTCTCGGGCCACTATCCAATTGCTTGGGTCGATTGGGGTGAATCCAGATAAATTTGCCGCGTACAATGTCCTTGAAGACGATGAGCTCAGACAAGGGATCAAAGAGTTCAGTGACTGGCCAACGATTCCTCAACTTTACGTGAATGGTGAGTTTGTCGGGGGGTGTGATATCGTAACTAGCATGGCCCAAAGTGGGGAATTGTTGGAATTGTTGGAAAAGGATGGGTTGTTAGTTTACGAAGAAGAAGAAGCCGATATCGAGGCCCCAACTTCTAGTGATGTGAAGCCAGCCAAGAGATGAGTAAGTCTCACTGCGTGTGTGGGTGTTATCTCGTCTTTGGGGGGTTTCTCTGATATTTCTCCTGTTTTTCATACCTGGCTCAAAGAAGTGTACATATATATGGTGCCAGATTTAGAGGATTTGAAATATACTTGATGATATTTTTCTCATGAACGTGGTGTAGTTAGTGTGCTATATCTAGAAACATATAGAGAAAATCCAGCGATCTGTGGTAATCGATGAGTGTGATTTGTATTCAGAATTGGTTATAATTTCTGATACGGTTCAAACGAGTTTGCAATATTTTGTACCCCTGGCCCATCTAGTAAGAAACCCAATGAATTGTTAATCAGTACTTAATTTTTTTTTTCCCTATTATGGTTGGTTTCTTGGAGTGAAACCAGTCTAGATATAGCCTAATAGATATCCATATTGAGCTACGATCGTGAGCTGAGACTGCATTCAAAATACAAAATCCTGGAACGATCAATAATATATATTTATATATATAAGCACTATTCAAATTGACAAGAAGTTAGAGTTTGTCATTAGATATGCTATTTTAATAAAAATGATCCATTTTTGAATGTGGAAACTGTTGTTAGATTCGTTTTAGGCAACTATTGTCAAGTATTCATGATTTTTTTTTTCTTGATGTGTCAAAATATTTAGTGGGGGGAAATGAGGACTACAGATTCTAAAACTTAGGTCAAACAGTGCAAAATAAAACTAACAGGATACAACACAACTGCCTAATCCGGATACGTTTTTTTTTTTTTCGTTTGATTATATCCCGACACTAACACAAACACCAAGGAGATACATTACTTTGCAATCTTACAATTATTCCGAAACCTACAATACTATCTAATCGAATATATGTCTAGAATTGCCGGCCTTGGAATTACTTACTGAGGACCCTTAAATAAACCCAGAAGCCTTAATATTATGGATATTGCGAAGTGAAACTGGTAAGTGATAAAGAACTCTCCGTTACTCCATTGCGTGTTCACCGTGTCCCACGCGTAGATAAGTCAGGACGGAGGGTCTCAAGTCTCCAATTCATTATCGTAAAACAACGTAAAATAAATAATCTATTGTAACAATTGGTGTAAAACAACCCAAGATTGGGGATGCCATTGTCGGCCGGGTCCCAATCCTTCGTTGCACTAGTGCTTCCTCAATCATGGACATAGATCCTGAAACAGGAAGCACGGTTTCAGTGCCCGTGGCATGCAGGATAGCTGGATACCGTACTTTTACACACCCATAAAGATATATCAGAGTATATATATATATATATTCATATAGCATGTCATGAACCACCTATGTTCCATATAATTTCAATTTGCAAGTGCTCCTTACACACTCCACTCCCTCAAACGTTCCCAACTTCCAGCATTATTTGTTAGAAAGTTCGTGTGCATGCACAACTCATAAGCGTCTTCAGAAAAGCCACACACGATACATTATCAAAAAGAACAAGAAAATGACCCTTCCCTGGAAACTTCTTTTCACTGCTTCGGCGTTCATTTCCACTGCCTTTGGTTCCACCGGTTTCGCCAGCGATTGTAATCCAATCGAATCGACAAATTGTGGTTCCGATGTTGCTTTAGGTACCAGTGCCAAATTGGATTTCAAGAGCGAGTCTCCACTTTTCAGCGTCAAAGGAGGAGCTTCTAGAATCAGTTACACATCAGACGGGTTGAAAGAATGGTTTGAGGATCATGGTGACTCTCCTTCCATTGGTTCCAATTTCTATATCATGTACGGTAAAGTGGAGATCAGTTGTAAGATCGCCCCAGGTCAAGGGATGATCACTGATTTCTTTTTGCAATCCGATGATTTGGACGAAATCGATTTCGAATGGCTCGGTGCCAAGGAAACCCAAGTGCAAACCAATTATTTCGGTAAGGGGAACCTTTCTTATACTGGAGCAAGTAGAAGCACAATTTACGAAACCAGTAAAAACTTGAGCTCCGAATATCACACTTACACCATTGATTGGACAGAAACTAAACTTACTTGGTCTTTTGATGGCAAAGTCATTGCTACTGTGGTCGCCGCTGACGTTTCTGATGATGGATCCCATGACTACCCAGCTTCTCCAATGAAGGTGTTCCTTGGGTTATGGGCTGGTGGCGACTCCACTAGTGCTGGTACCGTTTCTTGGGCCGGTGGTGCTACTGTCATGTCTGGTGTTCCATACATTTATAATGTCGAATATCTTTCTGTTGTCGATTATTCCACCGGTAGTAGTTACAGTTATAGTACTGATAAAAAGGCCACCATCAGTTCTAACGGGGGTAAAATTAATGGAAATAAGGATGGTTCATTACCTTCTGAATACACCACACCTTCTCTTCACGGTGCTACTTCCACTTCTAGTACCACCTCTAGCACTTCTACCAAATCCACTAGCTCTACTTCCAGTACTTCCACTAAGGCTTCTAGTACTACTTCCAGCACCTCTACTAAAGCCACTGGTACTACCTCTAGTACCTCTACCAAAGCCACTAGCTCTACTTCCAGCACTTCCGACAAGTCTTCCAGTACCACTTCCAGCAGCTCTACCAAAAGTTCTAGCACTACTTCCGAAAAATCTTCTAGTACCACTTCGGATAAGTCTTCCAGTACCAATTCCAGCAGCTCTACCAAAGCTTCTAGCACTACTTCCGAAAAATCTTCTAGCACCACTTCGAATAAGTCTTCTAGCACCACTTCGGATAAGTCTTCCAGTACCACTTCCAAAAAGTCTTCTACTACTACTTCCAAATCAGAGTCAAGCACTACTAAATCCTCAAACTCCTCCTCATTATCTACCACAACCAAAGCCTCTTCAACCTCGACTGATTTTGTCCACTGGAATAGTACCAGGGTTATCACCACTACCCATTGCTCTAACAACGTTTGTTCTAAAATCACCACCACTACAGCAGCATTAGCTACCCTGACCGATATCGTGAAAGTCAACGAGACCGTGATTATTACCACCACTCATTGTTCGAGTAACGCTTGTTCCAAGGTATTATCTACTTCGATCGGGACCTCTACCAGTACCTCCACTAAAGCTGTGACTACCGAATCTACCGATATTAAAAGTTCAACTGTAGTGGTCCATGTTAGTGGTAGTACTCAAGTCACCTCAACCAAATCGTATGCTGCTGCCACCGTTACAGTTTCCTCATCCTCTTCTGCGACCCTTGATGCCACCGCTAAAACTTCTTCATTATCCAGCGGAACCTCCATCTCTTCTACCACTGCCACCACTAATAAAGTTTCTACCACTGCTGCCGCCACTAGTAAAGTTTCTACCACTGCCGCAACCACCAGTGAAGCCTCTACCACCGCTAAGACAATCTCTGGCACTCCAACGGTTGTCAATGGTAAGACCTCTGCGGTTTCTTATGTTGTTAGCTCATCCGATGATACCACCACTACCATCGCCACCCTCTACTACTCTGCCACTTATTCGGACTACGTTACAGTTCATCTTAGTTCTTCAAAGACCTCCTCCGCCAAAGAAAAAGGTTCAACACTTGATGCTACTTATTCTGCTTCGTCAATTCATTCGGTATACACCTCATCTGCTGCTTCCAATTCATCAATATTGTCTTCCAACAATGCTGGGTCATTGTACACTAGAGAGTCCAATGCTTTGATGCTTGGGGTCGCTGGGCTAGTGTTTGTTTTGTCAGTTATTGTTATTTAGATTCATTTCGCTATATTTTTTCTCTCAGTCTCTCTTTTGTTCATTTCTTGTTATTATCATCTATATAGATTATTAGATTGTTATTATTATTATTAATAGATTGTTTGTTATTTTTATCATTATTGTTGGTGTATGCACGAGTAGCAAATTCCGTTACTTAGTGGTGGGTGCAGATTGGTGATTTTCCTGAAGGTGTCGACGATGAAGGCAGATAATCACTTTATCGAGAAGAGCTGGGGGGCATATAACATTGCAATTGTATTATTGCCGAGAGCTGGCAACATGGACAGTAACCTCAAAGGTATGGGGGTTTCGCTAATATTTAGAGATCTGGGTTTTGAATAACGCGAGAATGTTGAAGTAGGGCTAAGCATTTTGCTTCGGCAATTTAGTACGGGAGCATGATATAATGAAAAAGGCACGGTTTGTAATACATAGTGGTAACTTGACAAATGGTGCCCCTGGGAAGTATTAATGACTTAATATCCCCGGTTTGCAATTGGCTTTTTTTTTTTTTTTTTTGTTTCTTCTTTATTGCTGATAGATTGTTCAATAGAAAGTCACTTATAGTATTTGGTAAATAGAGAATTAGAAAAGAGAAACAACAAAACAAATCTAAAGTATCTTTGAAATAGTGATACAAGCCTATGATGAAGTTGAACAATATTTTGAATTCTTTGTTTCTTTTTGCGGTGGCTGCTCAAGCTTCATCTAACACAACAACTTCAGCTCTTACAAATGGAGACGCAGTTGAGCCGGTCTCTTCTTCTTCCTCCTCTTCTTTGAGCTCTTCGAAGGTTATTGAAGGAATCCAAATGAAGGCAATCGCCCATACATACACAGCCGTACCAACAGGAACTGTTACCGAAACTTTGGGAACTTCTTCTACAAGCCATACCAAATCATCAACATCATCATCGGGTACTGTGTTTATTGTCACCGAAACTCTCGAAGGTACCGTTACTTCATACACCACTACCTGTCCATTGAGTGGTCTTAAAACCTCATCAACCCTGGTCTCTTCATCAACAACCAGCTCATCCACTGCACCAGTATCCCCATCTGCCAGTGTTACAGTAATCACAGACACAATCTCTGGGGTAGTTACCTCTTATACCACTACATGTCCCTTGAGTGGCCACACAGCTTCAACTACCTCAGCTGGTCTTACAGTGGTCACAGATACCATTTCTGGAGTGGTGACTTCTTATACCACTACTTGCCCATTAAGCGGCCGTACCTCAACGACATCTGTATCGAGTAGTCCTATCACTACTACCTCTTCGTCGATCCCTACCACTACCAACAGTCTGCCAATTTTGACGTCAACGGCTTACATTAGCGAGTATTCAACAGATTATGTCACCATCACTAGCTGTGTCAACAATGCTTGCTCGACCTTGACCTCGAAATCGACAATCACTCACGTTAGGACATCTTATACCACGTACTGCCCGCTTAGTGGTAGTTCCACCGCACCAACATCTAGTTCCAGTTTGGATGCTTATGGATCTACCATGTGGAACCATAGCACTACTACCCTGGGGTCGACAACTGGCACCGTCTCTCCAACCTCCATCAGCTCAGTCAACGCACATGCCAGTACCAGTGTTCCGACATCTTCAGCAGTGATTGTTTCAACGGCATCAGAAACTACTACTCCAGTGGTTAATGAATCAGCAGCAACTACCACCACCCCAGTGAATAATGAATCACCAGTGTCTTACGGAGGAGACGTTTCAGTGTTTACCAGTAATGGCGAGGTTTATATTGTTAGCCATACCACGTCTTTGATCCGGGGGACGAATTATATTCAAACTACCAAAACTTTGAGTAACACTGATATTGTTCCTACTTATATGCCGCCAACCACCAGCGCCGCGGAATCTAGTATCACCACCACCGGCTCAGCTAGCTATTCTAGCAGTTATAGTCGCTCAAGCACGTTGGATGCCACTGCGTCATTTGCGGTCTTCAACTCTAGTGCTTCTTCCAATGCGACTATCCAATACTTTGGCGGTGGTTCACAAGTTTCCATGAGATATGAAGTGCTAGGACTTGTTTTCATGGGAATTGCGTTCTTCAGCTTGTAAGCCCACCCGACTTTTCAATTCATCACTATTTTTCCATATTTGTATTAATTTACTATTTTTAAATTTTGTTTCATCGTTGCATTCGTTTCCCTTTTTGTGCCTTTGAGTAGTTCAATATATTGATAATTTTTTGCATTAGCTAGGCCCAGTGGGTCTGTTAGCGAAGTTTCAAATCTGGTCTCAGGGTGCCAGACTCAGTTTGCGTCAATGGCACCACCCTAATAGGCATTAGGATAATCTATAGGGGTAGCACAAACCAATCCCCCACGTAGGATGGGTTTCAGCTCATGCACGCACTTGCACCGACAGACCCCGGGCCATTTTTTTTTTTTTTCAACATGTTGAAACACCAGCATCCCATTTGAAACATGTCACATTTGACAATATATAAGCCCCCTCAAAGCACTATTATATTCCTCTAAGCAATTACTTATTACAATCATTATTATCATCAAACAATCACTATTGTTCTCTTCTTCTTTTTTTTTTGGCTATTCATTCTCACATAATCATGGTCAAATACAACACTCTTTTATGCTCGCTTCTTCTTCCATTGGCCGCGTTGGCCGGGGACTTTGCCAGTGATTGTGATCCATTACAAGGAGCTTGCCCAGATGACCTTGCCTTGGGAGGCAGCATTAGCTTGGACTTCACCAGTGAGTCCCCATATTTCAGCCCACTTGCTGACGGTGCCAGAATTAAGTACACCGATAATGGCTTAGTCGAGTGGTTCCAAAACCACGGCGACGCCCCATCACTTAGATCGAACTTCTACATTTACTACGGGAAGGTCGAAGTAGTTTGCAAAACTGCTAGTGGGGTTGGGCTTATTTCCAATGTCTTTCTACAAAGTGACGACGGCGACGAAATCGACTTTGAATGGATCAGCACTTACAACACCCAGGTCACTACCAACTACTTCGGTAAAGGGATAACCGGGAACTACGACAGAGGCACTGTCCAAGAAGTTGGCAGCGCTTTGGACCAGGCATACCATACTTATACTCTCGATTGGCAAAAGGATAAGACCGTGTGGTCCGTCGATGGTCAAGTCATCAGAACCTTGTCGATCTCCGATATTTCCAACACCGGGGACTACCAATATCCAAACTCTCCAATGCGGGTGTTCCTTGGTCTTTGGGCTGCTGGTGATTCTTCTAGTGCTGGTGTTGTTGAATGGGCTGGCGGCGCCACTTCTCTTGAAGGTGCCCCATTCATTTTCAACATCAAATCCCTTACCGTTTCTGACTATTCTACCGGAACCTCTTACGCCTACGGTGACAAAACCGGTAACAACATCGCGGTTAAAGGTGATTCAAACGGGGTTGCCGTCAATTTTTCCGGTAACTCCACCATCTTTGGCGGCCCTACCAACTTCACCGCCTCTACTACCTCTAATGCCATCCCATCGGCGACTTCTGCTCCAGCTTATCAAATTCAAAACTTGAAGACCACTGCTGCTAGCATCACCCTTTCAACTTCCGCTGGTTCGGTTGACACTTCTGCATTGATCGCTGCGGTCACCGGTAGTTCTGATGGAGTAGCTGCAGCTGCTGCTGCTCCTACTGTCGAAGTGGCCTCTTCATACAGTGCATCTATTGCCAGTGAATACATTCCTAATCTCAACTATGGTGCTGGTAACTCTGTCAGATACCTCTCGACCCTTCAAAAGATGGCTATTGGGGCTGTTTTGGTGACCTCTTCGTTTCTTATCCTTTGATTGACTTTCTTTTTTTGATCGGCTCCCCACCGTATAGATTTTTGTTATTGTTTCATTTCTTCATAAATACTTCATAATCGATGATGGTTCTTATTATTTGACGTATAGAACGATTTGCCATTGTATCAGCTGACCGAAAACGCGAAAAAAAAAAAATAATCATCAAAATATTTTTGTTCCTTCTTCTGCAACAGTTGAGTAAATGCCGCCTCTTTAGCCAGTTGCACCGATGAATAACATAGAATATGATAAACAGCGGGCCAGAGTGCTATTCGAGATCAACACCCTATTGATCCATCGGGCCATGATGATCGAGATCGCAGACAACCCCAGTTTGAACACCAACAACATCCCGCCATCGGAGATCACCGCCACCATCCAGCTGTTTTCGTCGCCCAGCATCAACAAAATGGAGGTCATCCAGCACTACTTGCGAAGGGTACAGGCCAACTTGACATGTATTGGGGAATTGAACGAGAAATACCGGAATGGCGGCTCATCGTCCGCCAATAGTAAGCCGATTTTCCCCCACATGTTGACGCCTCCTCCTGAGGCGACGATCGAAATCCGCTCGCGTTATATCATCTTGCACAAGATGTTTCCAGAAGCCATGTCATATTTGCAGCAACAGAAGGCAATCTATCTTAAACAACAACAAGGACAGCAGCAGCAACAACTGCCACAACAACAGCAGCAACCTCAACAACAGGGCCAACCAAGCCATCTACAAACTCCCCAAATTCAGCATCCTCTGCCTCAACAACCAATGATGACGCTGAACCCGAACAACACCACAAATAGCATAAGTAACCATTCGACTCCAGTATTACAGAATTTGAACACCCCATTGATGGCTCCTAATACCATCCAGGGAAGTAGAAATAACACTAGCAACAATAGTCCGTTAGTTCCCGCAGCCACTGTCATGATGAACAACAATAATGACACAATGTCGCCCTATAACGGATCTTCTAATAGCACACCGTCGATTTCTTCAGCACAACCTCAACAGCCGCAACAACAGTCTCAGCCGCAACAACCCCAATCCCAAGAACAACAACAACAACAACAACAACAACAACAACAACAACAACCTCAAGAACAAAAACAACAAGAACAGCAACAATTGTTCAATAACAACAATGGGCAAGGCAGTAATGGCATGGATCCAAATTCAATAAATAACTTGCCAGTGAGAAACATGAATATGGGAATGAATAACGTGATGGGAATGAATATGCAAAATAACTTACAGAATAACATGATGGGAATGAATATGGCGATGTTGCAAGGAAATCAGAACAATACTAGTAGCCCGGGGAATAATAACTTTCCTAGAACAATGAACATGAATCAAATTGAAAATGAGGGTATGAATATGGATATGAATAGTGCCGGGAGCGGAATGTGGTGATTTGACAATTACAATTCCAAGAGATGTATCCAAGTGTTTGCTCTTCATTTGGATTTTTTCCTTGTATTAGTAGATTATTGTACTCTAGCTTTATAAACAACATATTATTACATCATTAAAAAAAAAAAAAAAAGAATTCCTTATCTATGTAAACACACTAAAAGAAACCAAAACAAATCAGGATGAAGTTTCTAACTTTTGCTTCTTCTTCTTATTACCTTTACCAACTGCCTCAACCTTCTCCAATTGGAAAACTCTTGTCCCCCACATAACGTAACCACCACCACCTCTACTGGTCATGACTGGATGGATTTTCCCTGGAACCGCTTGATAGCTTCTTGCTCTAGTTTCATAAACGCTGGCTCCCAAGATTGGAAGGTTTTGATTTTGGATGGCGTGGAAAGTTTCCACCAATAATTCTTTAAATTGACTGTAAATGACCACGGACCTTGAGCCGCCAATCTTGTCTATAAGACTCTCTAGAACCGAAGGAATGTATAATGTTGTTAGAAGAATTAGACCGTCAAAGTTCCCCGATTTGCAAGTTTTAAGAATTCTGATTAAATTAGAGTAGTTGGCGAATTTCTTAACGTAGCGGGTTTTTTTACTCTTCAGTAACTGATCAACTTCCCCTTTAGGTAATGGTTTAAAGAAAGCACACGCCTCATCTCTGGCCAAAATGTCTTCGACTGGGCTGAGGAATTGTAAGAAATCAATAGTTTTAACCATCTTGTCAATATACACCGACGGATAGTTGGAATATCTTTCTAATGCCGTTAAATTCACGTGTTCATTTTCAGAAACCACAACGATTTCCCCTTGGCCATTCATTCTTTCCAACATGCAGTAAGTAAGGAGACCCAAAGATTCGTCCATAATCAAGTATCTGCCTCCCGGTCTAACGTTAGCAAGGTTCAAGATATACGCCATTGATTCCTCGCTCAAGTCCAAACTCTTGCGGATTTCTTTATTCTCAATGTAATAGTTCAACAATTCTTTGGCCGATATGTACTCAACAATAAAGAATCTGGAGTATTTTTCCCGTTTACGCCTAAGGTATTTGGCCTGAGAATATTTGGTCTTTTTATCAAAGTTCCCGTGTTGATTGATGATCGATTCGATGATTTTCTTACCGGTCTCCGAACTGTAACTTTGCTTTTTCATCGCCTCGATTTCCAGGGTCGAAAGGGTTTGCACTTTGGCTCCCAAATCCACCAAATTACTATTATCCTCGGAGAATTTCATGAGTTTCTTGATGATATCTGCTTTATCTTTATTAGTTTGATCAGCAGAGTTTTCGAGTTGGTCAACAATGACTTGATTTTCATTGTTCGCTTGCTGTTCCTCTTGTTCTTGTTCTTCCTCTTCCTCCTCATCATTATCACCCCCAATAGACGCGCTGATTTCATCCAACATAGGTCGGCCATCAACTGGCTTGACATTATCGTTATCCATGACCTCAAAAGTCTGGCCGAATTTATACCCGAGGATCTGGTTGACTTGGAAATTCCCAAACTTCCCCAAACTGACAACCTTATCCTTTTTCAACTCGACCAACTTGGATCCTTGTGACGGGAGTTTGACAAGCACCCATTCGTCTTCTTTGATATGTGTAGTGTTTTTGTGATATAGTTTGGGATCGAAGTTTCTAGGATCATCTGGGTTGCCGGTGAGCTCGTTTGGTGCTGACACTGGGTTGAACGCGGCTATTTGATCTAGAAGGGTGTTTAGGGTCGCGAGGCCTTCAGTTTCAATCACTGGATTTTGAAGATTAAAAGAGGGCTGTGGAGCAGACAAGCCATTATTATTTGACACGGTATCTGCCATTCTTTAAGTAAGTATGTATTATTTCGTGATAAACTCAGGAAAATAGTAACCTCATTAAAATGTTGGTTGGAAAGAAAAAAATTTTTTTTTTTTTTAATGAAAAACAACCAGGAGGGTGCAGGGCCCCCGGTTTGTTCAAGAGAATTCTTACGGTTGATTATATTAGAATGAGGCCATGGTATTAGATATTATTATATGAGAACGAAAAAGCCAATAACAGTAAAATATTTCATTTTTGGTTCGGGAAAAACACGAACAAGAAAAAAATGCAGAAACAAACAAACCATTGAGCAAAGTCTCAATGTGAAATCATCTAGAGAAACGACACATGAGTATCCAAAGAAATTAATTCAAAAACAAGAACGACAAGAATAATAGTTATTAAAATAGACAAAGTAGAATATAAAATGAAACAAAAAAAGAAAAATACAAAAATAAAGCCAATGATCCCCCCCAAAATGTCCACAACTTGTTAACCGCGATAAAAAAAAGACGATAACTAATCCCACCCTGAATCCTCATGGCATCAGCTTTCTTGAACGATACCTTTGAATCAACTGGTCAATGTCTATCGAATCACCATCAAAATTACTATAGTCAAACCGATCATTCAAACTCCACTTATATTTCATCAATTCGTTCGACATGATATTGATCACCAATGTAATCTTCTCATCCTCGGTCATGTTGGCAGCGACAATATCCAAGAAATGAAGGATCTTTGGCTTGAGATCATCCAACACCCTTTGCTTACTCATCAATTGCTGGTGGTATCTTCGACGCTCAAGGTATAGCAACAACCCAAAGCAAAACACAAAGAAGATAACGTTGAACACTGTCAACGCAACGATTTCTCCCGACGATAGCTGGTGTTTGCTCCCAAATAGCTTCTTTATGAACATTCCTTCTCTCTCGGCTATTGCCATCGGATAGCTGGTGATCGGAGATTCCGCAGAGTTTTCGGTCAACGCATCGTAGACGTTAGTTATTTTCGATGGATTATTGAGGGTATAGTGGCTAGCAGTATTGATAGGGGACATTGAGGATTGTTATCTGGTGATTATTATTTTTTTATTGTTGGCAGTGGTATCATTCAGGGGGGGGAAATGTCTCCTTCATATTTTTTTTTCTACACAAAAAAAAAACCCCAACCAAAAATCCCAAAATCAGGGAGCGATGAGATGATGGGCCATTGATTCTGCTACTTCCCCCACCATGTCCACCAGCAAGAAACACCAGCCAAACGACGAAAACACCCCGTTAGTATCTTCAGCTCCTTTGTGGGACGATCTGAGTCTTCTTCTTCCCCCACCTCCTCCTTACACTCAATCTTACGAATCCCTAGCGTCAGCTCATGATGATTTACAATCTAAAACAATGACAAAATTCCCCCTAAATATCCCACGGCTCGTCAAAATAACGGTGACAATAATGGTAGTGGCCATTTGTGGGTTTGTCGCCATAAATATCTGGGTGATTGGTCCCCATGCCCAGGAGTATATCGAGAAATCCCTTAATGTTGAAGCCAATAATGTCGAGTTTGCAGGAATTGGGAAAGGTTTCTCTAGTGTAGGTATCAACGTTCAACTTGAAACCAGCTTCGATTACAACCAGCTCAATAACAGTTACCTAGCCTCGGTTTTCCAACTCAACGGCAAAGTGTTCAAGTCGGTGGACATATCGCTAGACGATATTGAAATAAAGCTCTTGGATAAACAAGATGAAGACTCAAACCCGCAAAACATTCAAGATTATTTGATCAAGTTGGGATATATGACCATTCCGCCTTTCAATTTGAGGATTGAACAGCAAACTCCAACCACCCTTGATTTGTTGATCACATTACAGCCAAATCGTGGGGAACTTTATCGGTTCTTGAAGAAACTACTGGAGAAAATGCAAAATGGGGAAAAGTTTATAATCTTTAGATTGTTTGCCAAATCCCGGATGGCTTTAAACTTGGGGATTTTCCCTACCTGGAAGAAGTTCCCGGTGGATGTTGATCATACTATTAACTTATCACCGCAAATGGGATCACTAGAGTCATTTTTGGACCTCGTGTTTAACTTTGTTATACCAGAAGATATCGAAGATGGGAAATCAAATATCGATGCTCCATCGTTTCTGGGAACAATTCCCAAGGCGTTGATTGATAAGCTTGGCAAGCCTGGATTGAACAATCCAATCGCATTTTTGGGTCAATGATTCTTTCTTTTCTTTCACTCTTTGCTCTCTCAGATTGCTAATACAGTTGTCATTTTCATTTTCATTTTTTTATTATTGGCACTTGGTATTTAATTTTAGTTCTTAATGATTTGACGTTTTGTAATTTTGACAGATTTCACATCGTAGCGGGCGTTGGCTCTATCCTCTATAATCGTGTTTTTTGTACCAGAAGTGCGGGTCATCGCTCCACGGATTTTACTGGGTGAAAAGAATCCACTGGATCGGCTTATCGACAAACCACAACCCAACTCCCATCCACTATCATCCCCATTCTACGATGCCCACTGACGTCGAAACATACAGATACCAACGGAACTTGGCGGTGTATCACTCAAGCGGCCACTACAGACCCTATACCCCCTATCAATATTACCAAGGCACCAAGCAGATCCGTGACTTTCTTAACAAGTATGGCAAACACCCATCAGGGTTTTTAAACAACTTGCCAATCTTTGAGAGCTTAGGGTACCAGGAATCGATAACTGCCAGAAACTGCGATGCCCAGAAATACAAGCTTGCTGAGAAGTACATGGAAAGAGAGGAGATTGATATATCTAAGAACAAGCAGCATAAGGAGGAAGGTGCCACTTACGGGTTTGATATTTCACAATTGATCGATTTACATCACCATCATTACGTAAATCATGAATTCTCGATTTGTCAGGCGATTACCAACTATCCCACGGGGAAGAATTTAGAAGATCCTAGCGACTTTGACGGGCTATTGACTCCCGAAATATATCACCCTAGCACGTACTTTTCAATCTCCAGACCCCAAGATATATTGGCCTACATGAATAATTTCTACGAGATCCGGATTGTGAGGATCGGAGAAAACTTCTGCATCGAATCTTTCAATGTGGAACTCGCCCATGGTTGGATAATCGTCACTCTGGTGTACACTTACATGGGGGTCACTTACAAGACGGTATTGAAAGAAAAACACCCTGAGAATTTTCGGGTCAAGTCTTATGTCGAGTATAATAATTTGATTGAGGTCTTTGCCAATTTCATCTTGGACCAAATGATCCAGGTGGCTTACGTGAAATTCGACGGGCATGGTGATTTTTATTGCCCAGTGTGTATGAGTGACGATTCAGAGTCGTCGATTAATCCAGTGAGGATTTTGAAATGTCGACACACGTTATGCCAGGGATGTTTGAAAGAATGGAGCCATATCAAATCGCAGTGTCCTTATTGTAATGCGACGTTTTCTAATTTCAAGAAATTGCCCCGGTATTTGACCCATCAACAGATCTTCATGTCGAAATATTGGAAGTTGAAAGTGTTGCTCAATGATGTGTCAATGTTTCAACTACTACAAGAATTTGGGAAACTACAAACTGGATTAGTGGAACCCAGCTTGAACGTTAATATGATCAGTTTGATGACCATCTTGACGAGCAAGGCTAAGATGTTGGCAATGTCACAAGACTTTGATAAGCAGGAGATCAATTTTGATCAATGTGTGGAAATTGATAGTTCCCTAAAATTTAGAAGTTGTAACCAATCACTAGGCGATGATTTACTAGGATACCTTTCAGTTTTTACCAACAGTACCGGAAGAAAGACGGGTGGTTTAACAATATCCGGATTCCAATCGTTGATTTTTCTAGGCGACTACTTGTTCAAAGACTGCATCAAGAAATTCCAGTTCCAAAAAATTGGCCAGTTTGAATCGCATCTGGCCAATGATATGGAATCGAACTTGGATTCTGACGATGATGAAAGTGCATCGCTTCTAAGACATGCCGTACCAAAGAAAAGCACCACCACCGGAGGGGGGCCGATGCTGTTGTTGAGGAACCTTTTTCAAGAAAGTGTATTGGATTTGGAAAATAAAATCAAGTATCCTTTCACCTACGACACTTATTTTCGTAACTATGACAAGACGGTTATGAGGATCTATGACGACTGGATCGATACTACCATGCTCGATGCGCACCAGATCTTCATTCGTCCAAGGGTCAATATTTCTCTTGCGGTGATGTTCCAAAAAAACCACTATCTATATGAGAAATTGGTGCATGAGCAAATCAAGGAGTACAATTTCTTATCGACCCTCGTGAGAAAAAAACATCAGCGGAAGATAGGCAAGCCTAACCAGTCGTTGATCCCCAATATCAAGCAAAAGATCGAGGCCAAGAAGTATATGTCATTGGCGATTCCCGAAAACGAATTATTGTGGATGGAAATCGTGGTGACGTTGTCAGATTTGTTCGAGATGAGCATCATCACATATAAAGAGTTTAAAATTAAGGCAAAGCAAATTGCGTACCATAGGAAGATTTCCAAAAAACTTCGAGGGACCATGGAAATGGTGTTAGATTCACAAATCACTAATGATTTCATTTACGTGCTCTTATCACCCTCAGTAGCCCCCCAGTTGCGGGCTTTTACTAGAGGACCAATGACCAAGCTCACGATTTTGCTAGCTTTCGAGATGATAATATTGTCAATGTTGAGAGGCTATAAATTTTGAGAAAAAAATAAACGGTATAAATAAAAATCATAGAAAAAAAGAGAGTGGACGCACCCTTTTACATATTATATAGTAAAATGAAAATAACGGTTATCATCTAAATGCAACACAATAATAATATTCATTACATTTAAGATGTTCGTTCCTTTCCAACCGGAAATAATAATAATCAATCAATCCAATCTTGCGGCAACACCCCATACTTCCCCGTAATTTTTCTTGCCTCTAGTTTCCGGGAATAACTTCCACACCAGTACTCCCACCACTGCACAACTAATTCCAAAAATCCCAAACACATAACCCCCAAGTGTCAAGTTCAAAATAGGAAACAAATAACCAATGAAAAAAGTCGCCAACCAATTAAGCACCGTACCAAAGCTTTGCGCCACCGTCGTCGCTTGTAATTGAGTAACTTCCGAGATGAGTAAAAACGGAATTGGTCCCAACCCCATTGCAAACGCAGCAATATACGCAAAAATCGCGACAACCGTGACATAAGGATGCTCACCAACAATCCCCTGGACCGTCAATAAACAAGCGACCCCCATGATTGATACCGATCCAAGAAGTAAAACTCTGCGGCCAGCGCGATCGACAATAGTAGCAGCCACATATGTCACCCCGACATTAAGAAGAGAAATAACACAATTGAGCAAAACAGCGTATTGTGGAACAAGAGAAGAGATGATGCTCACCCCGTAAAAGATGATTGAATTGATACCACATAGTTGTTGACCAATCATAATGATCGAGACAATAAGACGGGAGTTATAAAACTCCGATGACGTCAAGTATTGTAGCATAGTGACATTTGAAGATTTTGGTTCGGTAGTTGTTGAAACTGACGATGGAAGCAATGATTGGGACTCTGTGATTGGATTGGAATCTGACATTTCGGCAATCCATTGAGAAATTTCATTGGCAATTTCTTCATCGGAATAATCATCGGGGTTTCTAAGGTCCCTGAGCGATTTCTTTGCCAATTCTATTTCGTTATGTTTAACCAACCATTTTGGACTTTCATCAACAAATAATAACCCCACAATGTTGGCGGCGGCGATAATGAAACCCATCAATAATAGATATCTCCACTGATCGGTGTTCGCCCAATTGATCGCCAATAATTGCGTCAAAAGAATACCAACATTCACCGAGAACTGATTTAAGCTCCCAAGAAAGCCTTTGGTGTCATGAGTGGCGATTTCGTTGATGAATAACGGAGTATTCACAATGCTGGTGCCAGCGCCTAGCCCGGAAATAAACCGACCCAAAACAAGCGATGACTTGGTGTTAGAGAACGCTTCAAATAATGAGCCAACGATAAAGAACGAGGTGTTGATGAAGCTGGAGTTCTTACGGCCAAATTCGTCACTAAGGGGACTGGCAATCATGGAGCCGATAAGACCGCCAATTGAGAATATTGAAGTGACAAGACCGATTTCTGAAGTATCGAGGGGAATACATGGCAAATAATCGTGGCGATTGAACCAAGAAGAGCCTGGTCCATCAATAGTATTACGGCAGGATAAAACTGCTTCGGGAGCGTTAAGTTCAGCCTATTGTCATGACGTTAGTTTGGGGGAGGGCTATTCAAACAATAGTATATCTAATAAAGGGGGCACTCACCATATGGTACCCATACTGGAGAGACCCAAGACAGGCCACAGCTGTGGACAATAACAACTGGGTGGTGTAGCCAGAGGACATTTTGTATGGGTGTATATATATACAAGGTGTTTTAGAAGGAATGGGTCCTTTTTTTTTTTTTTTTTTTTTTTGGTTTTCTGATTTTTTGCTGTTTTAGCAAAATAATTTTTTCTTTCTTTTTGATCTGACAATAGAAATCATCAACAAGAATCACTCGATATCACATACAATGTCCTTAAGGGTTTTATCAGCGAAAGCAGCAGCGTCATTGGACAAAGAATTGATGTCAACCCAGGGCTTTTCATTGGACCAATTGGTGAGTAATAAACGTTGTT
This sequence comes from Saccharomycopsis amapae, assembly GCA_031125765.1. NCBI lineage: Eukaryota > Fungi > Ascomycota > Saccharomycetes > Ascoideales > Saccharomycopsidaceae > Saccharomycopsis > Saccharomycopsis amapae. The sequence goes on from JASTVC010000037.1 coordinate 110,469, forward strand.
CATCGGAGCAGCTTTTCTCAAAGCACATCACACACTAACAACCAACGATTCAGATGGAATTGGCAGGGCTAAGTGTCGCTCAAGCAGTATACAAGACTTATCCTCCAACATCTTACAAGAAGGTCCTCGTGTTGAGTGGTCCTGGAAATAATGGTGGTGATGGCCTTGTTGCTGCCAGACACTTGAAGTTGATGGGATACCATCCTTCGGTGTTCTATTTTATTAAACTGACGAAATTCGAGAAATTGGAGGTACAATTGCACTCGTTTGGCATCCCATTATACTTATCTACAGACTCCCAGGATGTTGTTGGGGATATCAAGCGGTTGGTGACGTCGCACGACTCTGTCATCGATGCGTTGTTTGGGTTTTCGTTTAAACCGCCATTAAGAGACCCTTACAACCAAGTCATCAAAAGTCTTATCACCAGCGGCAAGCCGGTGATAAGCGTGGACATGCCCACGGGATGGGACGTCGACCAAGGCCCACGAGCCGCAGCAATTCCTCAAGACGAGGTGCTTGAGCCATCGGTATTGGTGTCACTAACTGCCCCTAAGCCAGCAAGCGTGTACTTCAAGGGCCAGTACCACTACCTAGGCGGCCGGTTCATCAGCGAGGCGATCGCCGCGAAATACAACTTCGACGTCCCCGAGTACCCAGCCCTCGACCAGGTGGTGAAGTTGTGATTATATGTATAGCTATCTATCAGCGATAATCGCTGTTTGTTTGACGTTTTTTTTTTTTGTAAGGAGATGAGCTGTGCAGGGTGCTGCACCCCTTACGCCACCGGTATTTTTGTTTTTTTTTGTTTTCTTGTTTTTTGTTAGTGGGAAAAAATGACGATTTGTTTGAAATGTTATTCAACCGCATTGTCGCTGTCCCATCCACCACCCAGCCAGCGTACGCCACTAGAAAGAATGGACGACGACCAAGACAAGGCTTTCCAATACCACGAACCCGACCCTGCCGATTTGCCGTCGATATGCCAGAAAATCAACGAGAAACAGACCCCGAAACGTGTCAAACTATACTATCTTATCGATGAGGCCTGGGCCGATGAAGGGACTGGTTACTGTATCGGATCAATAGAAGACAACAGAGACGCCTATCTTGTAATTGAAAACGAGGAAAAACAGAATGATATTCTCTTGAAAGCCCAAATCTTTGGAAATACCCAGTATCAGAAACAACAAGAAACCCTTATCGTATGGACCGACGCTAATGGGACAGATATCGCCATTTCGTTCCAAGAATCGGAAGGCTGTGCTCTTTTATGTGAATTCATCATCCTGGTGCAGAAATATCTAGAAAACAAGATTAGTCTAGTAGCGATCTTGGCCGGGGAAGACGCAGGAGTCACGGAAATCATTTGTGGCCCCATTGAATACCCCACCAATCCAACCATGGATGCCGAGAACTTGAATTATATTTGTTCGATCCTTCTGATCAATGGTAATTCTATGGCGGGGAGAGAAGAAATCTCTAAGTTTCTTACAATTAACGCGACGTTCCTAACGGATTTAATCGAGGTTTTCCATCGGAGTGAGGCAGAACATAATTTGCGGAATTTACATCGACTATGCTCTATTGTCAAGATTTTGATATCATATAATGAAAATGGGGTATTTGAAATTCTCTTCAATGACGAGAGCTATTTTTTGGATATAATTGGAATATTGGAGTACGATCCGGAGTTCCCCACTTATAAGTCAAAATTCAGAGAGTATTTACAAAACGATTCAAAATTCAAAGAAATCATCCCCATTGAAGAACTCAAAATGAAAAAACTCATCATATCAACTTTTAATTTTCAGTTTCTAAAAGATGTGGTGTTGGCAAGATTGTTGGATGATCCATCGGTCAATTCGATCTCCACATTAATTTATTTCAATCAAGTAGAAATTCTCAAGTTTCTTCGGGAAGAGAAAAATTTCTTATTGAATCTTTTCAATTTATACAACCCTGAGTCTAATGCCCCGCGGGAAACTAAACGAGGAGGAGTTAATATGATCCATCAATATGTGATCATCTCTAAATCTTTACAAGCATCCGAAAGATCGGATTTTTTCAAAGCATTGGTGAAAAAAGGATTATTTAAAATGATTAAATTTTCGCTCAAAGACTCCCAAGTTGATATCAGAGTGATTGGTACGGAACTTATTGTGTCGATTTTGGAACAGGACGCAACGTTGATTAATGGGATTGGAGAAATAGATAGTGAGAAACGAACGCTCGATGACGTTAATGGTCAAGATGAAACGGTGAAGAAACGGAAACTCGACGAATCCAATAAATCTATTAGCATACCCAGCCCCGAGAAACCTCAGTCAGAACCAAAAACTTCGTATTCCAAGATTCTTCAGCAAGTGAAATTTAAAAAAAAGAAAGAAGATACCCCAATTAAATTTAGTAGTGATATGAATTTATTGCTCGTGCTTACGGATTTGCTTATTGAAGAAATTGATCAAGGATTGAAAGCTCAGGCGTTTTGCGCCATTAAATCATTACTTGATCCCAATAATAAGGTGATGCCGGGGGCGGTGGTGAGTTTTGAGAAGCTTAATAAAGTGACTTTTGATACCGACGCATATATTAGCAGCTTTTTCAAGAAAGTTGCTCCAAAATTATTTAAACCATTGATTGATCTTGCTGATTGGGATGGTCAAGCAGGTACCACCAATAACCTGCTTGATGAATTGTTGATATTGCATTTGTGTGATATCATCACTATTTGTGCAAAAGATCATAGAATAGAAGCCCGGTCGTTTATTATGGAGCACCAGATTTTAGAAGGAATCAATAAATTGCAAATGAGTGGTTTTGCTAAATCTGAAGACCCTCATACTGAAGGCGCTTCGTCAAAAATTCAACCGGCTCCATTCAAGAAAAACGTTCAATTGGCGGCGGTGAGGTGTATCAAATCCATAGTTCTGTTGAATGATGAGTTTTATACCAGAAATATCATTACCAATGACTTGTTGGGGAATTCTTTGAGATTACTTATTTCCACTGGTGGGAAAGCGAATCTTGTTCATTCGACGATCTTGGATTTATTAGATTTGATAATTGTGGGTAACCAGGATCTTGACGATTGTGTCAATTATCGATTATTGATCGAGTATATGTTTGTGAAGTATCGGGATCTATTAGAAACCGTCGCTGCACAGTCCAGTAGCGGCAAAGCAATTATTGAAATGTGCGGGGGTTTTTTAGATGATGAGACGTCGGAGACAGAAGAAGCCGAGGACCACCAAACCAATGATAATCAGCAGGATATCGATGATGATAAGAAGAATAAAAAGAAGAAGAAGGTGCTAGAAGCAAAAGGCTCTCCTGAAAGGAAAAGTAAAATGAGAGGGCTTAAAAAGAAGATATCGTTGACAAATATGAGGCTTCGTGTCGAGAATGAAAAATCAAAAAGTAAAGTTGAAGGGGAATCTGAAATTAGAAATGTGCAATTTGAAGATGAAGATGTAGAGATGAGCGTACTGCCATTGCTGAATGAATCTGGAGGACAAGATCGACAAAATGGTAAGCTAAACACGGTCAAATCGATTTCTAAATTTAAAATGAATTTGACTGGGAAATTATCGACGTCTTTAAATTCAATTAGTTCTGGGATCAGTGCAATTAACGAACCGCCAATGAATGCTGATGATGATAAAGGATCATTTGAAAAACACCATGCCGATGATGATGATGATGATGATGATAATAATACGAATCCCGATGATTTTCCAAGTGGGGGTGATTTGTTGAAAGGTTTATACGACAAAGATGATGCTAAGAATGAAGGAGCTGGGAATGGTGGTATAATAAAAGCTGCTGGGGCAAATAACGAGAATTCCTCTGATGAAGAAAAGAAACAATCTTTGAAAGGGATCATTGAAAAGACTCTAAAATTCAAACGATAATTTTTCAATGGGTTGTTTGCTTTGTTTCGAGATAATGATATTTTTTTCTTTGTGTTATGTTTAGCTATATGATTTTTTTTTCCCTTAATGATTTATATGATATTTTGTGAATAATAGATGTATTATAAGTTTTTTTATGTTACAATATGGAGGGGGCAGTAGACGACGGAGTATGACATTTCCAATGGTTTTACATAAACGTTACGCAAATATTTCATGATATTTGATAAGAAAAAAAGTAATCACTAACAGAATAATCATAAACGTGGTTTATCATTCAACAATTTGACCAATTGCTCAGGCGTTGGGGAATTATTAGTCCGTAGCCCGCTATGCCACATTCCTCCATCGACAACCACGATTTCCCCAGTTACATAACTAGCAGCGGGGGAGAATAGCCACACCGTAGCATCGGCGATATCGGTGGTGGTCCCCAATCTTTGCAACGGGATTTCTTTTGGCAATTGCTCGATCTTGCTTCCTCCTAATCGCTTCATTCCTTCGGTCATCGACGACGAGTCGTTATCTCCGCCATTCCCGCCAATGGCCCCAGGAGCAATACAATTGACCCGAATACCAAGAGGCCCAAACTCTACCGCCAAATTATTCGACATGGCATCGATCCCCGCTTTGGCGGCCGACGCATGGGCTTGTAGTGGAATCCCAGTGTATTGTAAAGTGGCGGACACGAACAATAGACAACCTTTGGAGCGCTTTAAATGGGGAAACACCGCCTTGACGGTGTTGAACGCCCCCAACAAATCGATGGAAATCACCGATTTGAAAGCGTTCGATGATAAATGATTGAAATCAGCCAAGAAGTTGCCAGCAGCCCCCGCAATGACAAAGTCGATCTTCCCCAATTTTGCCACTGCAACGTCGGCAGCTTGTTTGATTGATTCGATGCTTCTGACATCGACGTCACCAATCCCCAACACGATAGCTCCTGGGCGTAACGAGGCGATTTCTTTGGCTGCTGCTTCGGCTTTTTGTCGATTCCGGCCAACAATCGCGGCATTGGCTCCTAGAGCCACCAATGCTTTGGTTTGGACTTTGCAAATGGTGCCAGAGCCTCCGGTGATAAAGGCGACTTTACCTTTGAAAAGGTCTGGTTTCCACGAGGAGTTTTTGGGGTAGTTTTCATCGACGATCATTATGGATGGCGGCGTTTGTTAGAACAGGAAGAAAGGGAAGTGCTCAATGGAGGAAACACAGGGATCTTATATATATATGTATGTATCAACAGGACAACGGTGATGATGGTGCTTGAGGGGAGATGGTGTTGTTGTGGAGATCGCAGGTGGTTGCCCTGCACCAATGCGCTGGGAATTACCGGTGGTCCACCATTATTATCATCATTACAACCCACTTTATTGTGATAGATCATCGCCAGTAGATCCTCTAGGGAAACCCTCCACTTCTCCTAGACCGTCTGCAATTCCTTCACTTCAATCCTTCCTCCATCGTCGTGATTGTTGCTGTCTCACCCATCTCATCCATCAAAATGGGAGCAAAGTGCGCTTAGTATTTGTCCCTCCTAAAAAAAAAAATTTGGGTGAGGAGAAGAATTATGGCATTTTAACACTGCGATACCACAACAATCATTTGCTTTATCACCCATAATATAAATAACTCCTCCATAATGTCCGCGGTCCAGCAGAAGGTGGTATGTCTTTATAATTAATTCACAAACACTCCAAAAGAAGAAGAAGAAGAAGAAGAAGAAGAAGAAGAAGAAGAAGAAGAAGAAGAAGAAGAAGAAGAAGAAGAAGAAG
>JASTVC010000038.1:0-115857 GCA_031125765.1 Saccharomycopsis amapae
ATTATTATATATCTTATATAAACTACGGATTTTTATACGAATATATTACTATATTACTATAAATTACAACTGATATAACGAGCAATTTGAGGAAAATTATAAGTGCTTCATTATGGTTATGAATGAATGAATGAATTATATATTAACGAGTCGCAGATGTATTATGGTTATGAGCCCGTTTTTAAGATGTCTCTTATATGACGATGAGAATTTTCCTGAACTCTCAATAAGAAGCGCCATGGCGCAGTGGAAGCGCATTGGGCTCATAACCCAAATGTCCTAGGATCGAAACCTAGTGGTGCTAATTTTTTTAGGCATTTCTTTCAAGTGTCTTCACATATTTTTGTTGATCGAAAGCATCATGCTGTTGAAAAGAAAAGAAAACTTTTCTTTTGAGAAATGTAGCAACTTATTACTCAAGTAGGAATTCCTTTTGTGAGAGCAAACTTAGAAAAACCATTCATCGCTCCCCCCCGATATAAACCCCAATTTCGCATCAGTTGTTGTTTGACATCTTTCTAGTTTTCTAGCTCTTCTTTTTTTTTCTTTTTCAAATTGATAGTTAGGCATACGTTTCAATCATATTATATTATATTATTTATTATTCTTTACGAATTGAAGTTTTTTATCAATATTGAATTTTTTCTCTTTCTTTAAACTAAGACATGTCCAAAAGTGCAATCGGAATTGGTATGTGTGTTCTAATATAATAATTACTGTGCAACATTATATATTAACTGAACGATGTACTAACAAAGAACAGACCTTGGTACAACATACTCCTGTGTTGCAAAGTTCAGCAATGAAAGGGTGGAGATCATTGCTAATGGTAAGTGCTAGATAATTGCATATTCAACCCTAAATTTGATGCGACGCAAGGTACTAACATAATTTGCAGACCAAGGTAATAGAACCACCGCAAGTTTTGTTGCATTTAATGATACTGAGCGTCTTATCGGTGATGCTGCTAAAAACCAAGCGGTTATAAATCCTCACAATACCGTGTTTGATGCCAAACGATTGATTGGGAGAAAATTTGATGACCCAGAAGTTCAGGAAGATATCAAGCATTATCCATTCAAAGTGATCAATGAGGGAGGCAAACCTAAGATTCAAGTTGAGTATAAAGGTGAGACTAAAAAATTCACTCCTGAAGAGATATCAAGTATGATTTTGGGTAAGATGAAGGAAACTGCTGAAACATTCTTGGGAGAGCCAGTGAAGGATGCAGTGGTTACGGTGCCAGCTTACTTCAATGACTCTCAGAGACAGGCCACCAAAGATGCTGGGTTAATTGCCGGATTGAATGTGTTGCGTATTATCAATGAACCAACTGCTGCGGCTATTGCTTATGGATTGGACAAAAAGGATGATGGCAAAGGCGAGCATGATGTTTTGATCTTTGATTTGGGAGGTGGGACCTTTGATGTTTCGTTGTTGTCTATTGATAATGGGATATTTGAAGTGCGTGCTACTGCCGGGGATACCCATTTAGGAGGCGAGGATTTCGATAGTAAATTGGTTAACCACTTTATCCAAGAGTTTAAGCGTAAGAACAAGAAGGATATCAGTGGAAACCAAAGGGCCTTGAGAAGATTGAGAACTGCTTGCGAAAGAGCGAAAAGAACTTTATCATCTTCTACACAAACTTCAATTGAAATTGATTCATTGTTTGAAGGTATTGACTTTTATACTTCAATTACCAGAGCAAGATTCGAAGAATTATGTGGCGAATTGTTCAGGTCTACTTTGGATCCTGTTGAGAAAGTTTTAAAGGACGCAAAGATTGGAAAATCCGACGTTGAAGAGATTGTTCTCGTTGGTGGGTCCACCAGAATTCCTAAAGTTCAAAAATTGGTTTCTGATTTTTTCAATGGAAAAGAACCAAATAAGTCCATTAACCCAGATGAGGCAGTTGCTTATGGTGCTGCTGTTCAAGCTGCAATTATGACTGGCCATACTTCTACCAAAACCCAAGATTTGTTGTTGTTGGATGTTGCCCCATTATCTCTTGGTATTGAAACGGCTGGTGGGGTCATGACAAAATTGATACCAAGAAATTCCACTATCCCAACAAAGAAGTCAGAAACTTTCTCCACCTATGCCGACAATCAACCCGGTGTATTGATCCAGGTTTTTGAAGGCGAGAGAGCTAAGACTAGAGACAACAATTTGTTGGGGAAGTTTGAGCTTTCAGGTATTCCTCCTGCACCAAGAGGTATTCCTCAAATTGATGTGACCTTTGACATTGATGCCAATGGTATTCTAAATGTTTCTGCGATTGAGAAAGGCACTGGTAAAACTAATAAAATTACCATTACAAATGATAAGGGTAGATTATCTAAGGATGATATTGAGAGAATGGTCTCCGAAGCCGAGAAATTTAAAGAAGAGGATGACAGGGAAACCGAAAGAATTACAAGTAAGAATGTATTTGAAAGCTATGCTTATTCACTTAAGAACAGCATTAGCGAGCAAGGCTTCAAGAATAAAGTAGGAAGTGAGGATATTGAAAAATTACAAAAAGAAGTGAATGATGCCATCAAATGGTTAGACGAGTCTCAGTCGGCATCGACTGATGAATATAAGTTCAGACAAAAAGAATTGGAAGAAGTTGCCAATCCGATTATGAAGAAATTCTATGAAACTGGTGGTGGTGGTGGAGGTGCTCCACCACCTCCTCCTCCTGGAGGAAGCTCTGGTACAGGTGCTGGCGGCCCAACTGTTGAAGAAGTTGATTAGGTCACAAATATTTGAGTTTTATTGTCCTGTTTTTTCTTTTTTATGGTTCAAAAAACTGAGTATATAGCCTTCACCATATATAAAAACCAAAATCTCTATACTCGTGTATAATGTTCCAGTATAATTGACTTTACAAGTTCTACAACAAGACGCTCAAAAAGGCATGTAACACTAATACTAACGTACTCAAATGGAGAATTGAAAAAAAAAAAAGAAATGAATAAACTACACTAAATTATCAAAAAAAAACAAGCAATGGAAGTCAAATAGAGCACCAAGTATCCAGATTCAAGCTAGTTTTCACGTTAATACCTTTAGATATTTCTCGTTGTTGTAATCATCATATTCACACCACAAAGCAGTATGCTGTTAGGGTAATCCAAATGGTTTTAGAGTTTCATCATTTACCACCCTTGCCGTACTTGGCCTTTCCAATATCCAAAGGAATATAATGGTACTTGATCATGTGCTGTATTTGTTTCTTCATACTGAAACTGAACAATGCAATGAAATACATTAAAAGAATTGGCCAGAATACTGGCAAGTTGAATATTTCAAAGAAACTTCCAAATAAGGAAATAGTGGTGGCCACCATAGCTCTATGCCAGAATTTGAATTCAGGTAATCTTCTAATGAAAGGTCTAAATTCATCGTCAACGGCCCCAGAATCACCACCTCTTTTTTCCTCTTCAGTCAAACCTTCTTCAATCGATTCATTGTTGAGTTCTTGTTGTAAAGTAACATCAAACTTTGGTTGGAGAAACTGAATGAATAAAGAAAGTAAATATATGGAAAGCGTGTAACAAATAATGTACCAGCCTTGGGCAACCAATATTCTAACCAAGAATAAAAACAACATGACCCCGAAGCCAGCCCATCTATAAGTAACGAAAGGCGTTACCTTATCCAAGTTAACTTGATATAATGTTTTTGCCTTGTCAAGGTACGCCGTAAATTGGTTGACGGCTGGATTTGGATCATCAAAAGATGGCATGGCAATATGATCTATTTTGAAAATAAAGGAGCTTTTTAATTCTTCACTGCAAAGATTTCCGTCGCACTGGATTGAGAAATTGAAAATAAGTAAATGGAAATAATTAGCTTTCCTAATATATAATTTCGAAAACACAATTAACTCTTCATTTCACCGTTGTAGTAGAAAGAATGTTTTGTCCATTTGTTCTCAATTTTTAGAAATATACACGTGATAGATATACACGTGATAAAATTCAGCTATCATCAAAAATTGGTAAAACAAAAGAGTGAACCCGCCTTGGGATACCCAGACGGATTCCAAATATTTGTCGTTATTATTTGTTTTTTATATTAAAGATGAGTGGGTACGTATTATGTACCATCAGATGTTTCAATGTCCATCGTAAATCAGTTTTCAGTCAGGAACAGGAGACTTGTTGTTTATCACAAGGAAGCACATGAACTTTTGGGAATCCTAATAGTTAAGCCACGCTAAAAAAAAAAACTTGGAACTATTACTAACAGTTTCTTCTAAGATGGACCGTGATTTTCAATTTGGTCTTGGTCATAATATTGTCAGTAGTTGCTTGGGTTTTTGCTCCAAAACAAGATAGAACGTGCGTATTATTGCTGATAAGGCTTGACAGAGATACATACATGGAAGTTACTAGTCATGACAAAGCTAATGCTAAAAGGTCCCCCGAATAGACTTTCTCAATGTTTGAACTATCAATCAATTTTTTTTGTTATTGAGTACTAACAATTAATCTTTTAGTGTCTGGCGTAGTAGTATAATATTGTTCCTTGCAATGGCCTACTTGATGTGGGCTATCACATACTTGTGTCAATTACATCCTTTGGTCGTCCCTCGTCGCTCGGATTTGCGTCCTGAATATGCTGAGTAGGCTTTTCCTTTTAGGAATTAGGTGATAGTTATCTAGAAGGTTATTTTCCGGGAAAAGACAAGGATTTATTTGTCAGTTACAGTTGACATTTATGTTAATGCTTTAATATGTGCTACTTTTTTTTCTGTTGCCAAAGAGAAGAGGAAAACGAAGCAGACCAAACTAATCAAGAGTGGGTAGAAGGAGCGATGTTTGTGCTTCCAGGGTGGTGATCCCAATTATGTTTCTGTATATCCAACTTTTTTCTCTTTTTTTCCTTCTTACTTATATTTTTAATTCTACAAAAAATAAAGCTATGATTTATTTCTTTCTGTATCACGCTAGGTAATCGAATACCAAAGACGGCTCATTTTAATACAAGGCTATTCCTCTTTATTCCTCGTATAGATAGCCAGCTATTGACCACTGCAATTGAGAAAAAGATGAGATAATTTCTCACGTGACCATATTTCTGTAGATTTACGCTCTACAAGTTCTCAAAGAGATATCGCCACTATATTTTACTTTTAAAGCCCCAACTTCTCACAATAACTTGGAAGATTAGATTTATAATACTGTACTAATAAAATGAGCTGGTTTGGATCAAGCGCGATAGACATCGACCTCATGATCAAGGAAACTTGTTCAGAGGCTATTCCTGATGGAGAAATTGATTTGAATAAAGGGTTTGAGATTATTGATCTTCTCAAGATTAAAAAAGTTAAAGCCAAGGAATTTTTAAGGGCTTGGGAGAATAGAATTATAAACAACAGAAATCCAAATAGCCAGATCAAGTTATTAAATCTTGTTGATTTGTGTATCAAAAATGCGGGGATTAATTTCTCATTGGAAATATTTGCTGGAGGGTCAACCAGTGGCTCAGAAAATGATTTTGCGTCGTCTTATGGGACTATTCACAACCAATTCTTAAACAAGTTGCTTTTTATTCTTCATAACTCAAAAACCAGCGATTTGGTTAAAGATAAAGTTTTGGAATTGATCGAAGTTTGGCATACCTTGTTTTCACAAAACTCGAACTTGAACCACAATATTAAGTCGATATACAAAACTTTGAGAGATGAAAATTTTAAATTCCCAGAGATCAATGAGAAAATCATTCTCAATGAAAAGTTTCTAGAGTCGAAAGTCCCACCAGCTTGGGTTGATTCTGACTCCTGTATGATTGGGTTTGAGCCATTTACAATGTTGAACAGAAAACATCATTGTAGAAATTGTGGTGGGGTGTTTTGCCACGATCATTCTTCAAAGACCACTGAAATTCCAATGATTGGATTGAATGAACCTGTTAGAGTTTGCGATTCATGCCACCAACAATTAACATCCAAGCCAACACCCAAGACACACAGTAAACACCATCACAAGCACCGCTCATCCAGAAATATCTCTATTGAAGACGAAGAAGATGAAATGTTAAAGAAGGCCTTAGCTTTGAGTTTGCAAGAATCACAGGCTCCAAATCAACCAAAGTATTCAGGGGAACAAAACGTGAGTGCCTCCGGAAAGACTGTGGATGACGAAGATGAAAACGCAGAAGAGAATTACCTGGATGAGGATATGAAAGCAGCTATAGCTGCCAGTTTGAGGGATATGGAGGAGCAGAAGCAATCAAATAAGGTAGATCACAAGTTGTATGCGGATTCTAATCGTCAAGAGCCTCCACGGCCATACCAACAGCCATCAATTTACGAGCCAATGTTGAATCGTGAATTAGAATCGAGAGTTTCTTCAAAGGAAGAGGAGTCAATTTCCTTATTTTCGCAATTGATGGTCAATCTTAAACAAAAGCAAATGATTGATAATAATGATAACCAAGTCTTAAAAAATGAGGAACTCCAATCATTGTATACTGAGATCATCAAATTGAAAACAAAATTGGGTAGAAACATCAATGAAGACTTGGGAAAATATGATCAATTCATTGATTTGCAGGCGAAGATGAATACTATTGTGAGACTTTACGACAGCTTGTTGGAAAAAAGATTGAAGCTTAGAGGATATCACAGAGAATCATATTCTGTTCCAAGTTATCCTGAACAATATCCTTCAAATATTCCTGCGTTATCAAATAACTATACTGGAATGGTGCAACAACCAGTATATACGGGGACTCAAGCAGTTGTTGAAACCGGTGCTACAAATAAGATACCAACTAACTATACCGGAATGCCGCAGCAACCAATGTATACGGGGACTCAAGCAATTTTAGAAAGAGGTGCTGTACAACAAATGCCGAACCAGATTACCCCACAACCAACACAAACCCATACGCCATTCATCCACAATCCTTATGCGGAATATCAAACCCCGTCACCAGCACAATATGCTGTCCCATCAGAGCCATCCTATCCACCTGAACCACAACCGGAAATGACCCAAGAACTGCCGGTGAACGTCCTTCAAGCTCAAGAAACTGCTGAAGCATCCCAACCCGTAGAAGTTCCTCAATATCCTTCCTATCCACCTGAACCACAGCCGGAAATGACGCAAGAACCACCGGTGAATGCCCCTCAAGCTCAACAAACTGTCGAGGCATCACAACCTGTGGAGCTTCCACATTATCCTTCAAAGCCACCAGAAATTCAAAACCTGGTACAATATCCTCCTCAGCCAGCTCAACCAGTTCAACCAGTTCAACTTACGAAAGTACCTACGCCTTCTGAGCAACATAGAGCTTTGGATTACAATAATTATTCAAGTATGTTTCCAAGTGCGCCAACAGACAATATTGAGCCATCTCAATCACAATTACAACAAGATGCATCTCCAAGGGAAGAGGCATTATTAATCGAATTATAGGACTTTTTTTTTGTGCTCTTCATCTTTTCCTTTTTCTTTTTTTTTTATCAATAAATAAATTTTTTTCTTAGCTATTTTTGTCCTGCTTTATTTACTTTTTCTTTCCTTCTATATAAATTACTGTTAATCCGATGTTTTAATTAAGGGATCTCTATCTGTCTTATTTTTTTTTGTGTTCAAGTGCTTTCTGGCTTTCTGTTCCCCCTATTTTTTTTTGTGACGCTGTTGATCCAGAGCTGCTACATGACTGCTTGAAAAATCCTCCATTAAAAAGATTACAGAATCATTAGTTTTTCTTTGGAAACCCCCCTGTCTGCTATTCAGTGTATCAAATGTAATGAATTGTCTCAGTTCCCCCCGCCCCCATATATTTTACCATCACTGCAAAAAAAAAAAAGAAAAGATCCTGAAAATTTTCCGCAACTTTTTCTATATATAACCTGCGCCCCTGACTTGCATATGATGATGATCTGTAATTTATCCATTTTTTTACGTTCTTTTTTTTTTTTTTCATCACTTCGTTCCTTTTGAGTAACTCTATCCATTCGTTAAACCCCTTGTGAACAACCTGTTCACTCGTTCAAAATCTACCTTGTTTCAGTCATTTAAAGTTACAGATTCAAGTCTGCATAGCCATCAATCCGTTCCAATTCAAAGATCATCCAAAGATACCTTTCGAAAGGCAAATATCCTCTTTTGCGGTGAAAACACAACTTCAAAAACAGTACACCCTTTAACATATCTATACCTAAAACTATTGTTGTTTCCCTTACTAGCAAATACAAGTTATAATGAAGCTCTCGTCATCCCTAATAGTATCATCGATAATATCATCTGCTCTGCTATTGATACAACCAGCACTCGCTGCTGATTGGAGTTATTTGGGTTGTTATTCTGTATCATCCTTTTCAGGAGATGCCACCGACAATAGTGAAATATCAGTAAGCTCCTGTGAGAGTCAGTGCAGTAATTATAAATATGCTGCTTTACTCAACTCCACAGGTTGTCTTTGTTCAAACAGTGATCCCTCTGGTGATTCTTCCAGTGATAGTTTGTGTAGTTCCACCTGTTCTGGTCTTTCGAATAGTACTTGTGATGCTTCTAGCAGTTATTATTCTGTTTACATTAATAGTGATGCCGCTAGCAGCTCCAGTTTAAGTTCAAGTTCAAGCTCAGCTTCAACTTCTTCAGCTTCGAGTAAATCATCATTGTCATCACTATTTTCACTGATATCCTCACAATCTTCGTCTTCTTTATTATCATCTTCGTCTTCATCAACTTCATTTTCTTCATTACCATCATCAACTTCATCTTCTGAACAATCATCTTCTCCAACCACGACCTCTGCTAGCTTTAAAGTTACTTCTTCATTTGTCTCGTTTTCTGCCACAACATTTCAAAAAACATCATTATCTCTCAGTGTTAACAGCGATGGAAAAACTATAACATCGAAAATGCTTCTCAAAACCACACAAAGTTATAGCAATGTGTATGTCACTTACACTGCAAGCGTGACTGATGGAAGCTTGTCAGTAACATCAAAGTCAAAAAGCAGCTCTCTTTCTGGAGGATCAATAGCAGGAATTGTTGTTGGTTCTGTTTCTGCAGTTGCAATCTTCATTTTCATTTTGTTTTGGATTTGGAAAGCGCGAAAAGGTGCTATCGATATTGAAAATCCAGAGGTGGCAGCCGCTGTGGTTGCAAATAAATACTCTGAAAAAATGGGGAGATTCAGTAGATTTAGCAATCTATCACGTTACCATGGTGACGATGATGACGACGATTTTGTTATGGCTCCAGCTATGGGCTCGACAGGTGGTGATGAAAAGTATGATACATTGAATACCAATTCAAGTTCCCAACCTAGAAGCTCATCAGCAACCTCAAATACTAATACATTGCAAAATGATAGTAGAGGGAAGGCAAGCCAAGAAATAAAAGAGGAAGAGGAAGATGATGCTGGGATACCATCGGATGCAGGAGACCAACAAAGGTTGTTAAATCAAAGATTAGTTATCATGAACCCTGATAATTAGAATAGCAAAAATTTCCAAGAATATGCCAATTTTCAGCTTTTGATAAACTAATTCTTTCCTCATAGAATTATTATGTATTTTATGGATCTACAGAAAACGATCCTGGGAATATATAGTGAAAATGCCGTTATTATGTGTTATTTTTGAGTTTCTTTTAAACCATATTATGTTTCCTAGAAAGTGTGTTTTTCAAAGCTTTTTGGATCATATTGACTGATTTTATCTTTCGCTTCACTTTGTTATGATTCCATGTATCATGATAGATTTTAGATTTCAACGCACATAAGTTGCCTATCCTTTGATCTGTACTCGATTCTCAATATTATAGATAACTTTTTCCACGAATACCATTTTGTAACTAACATATGCTGGGTTTTCCATGCTATCCATCTATAGAAACCCTTGAAAGACAGGGGCTGCATAAGATAGTTCTAGAGTTGGGACTTTTGAGTAACTACTGATTGTCGGATTCAATTCTGGTTTCTGACAGAAAACCAAGAAAGAAAAAAATAATAGATCATCTATTTTTGTTATTCTTTGCTCACCACATAATGTTTTAAAACTGTTTTGATTCTTTATTCGCTGTGGTGCTTTTATCTCTTGTGACGATGATATCAATATTTTCTTTTTATAAGAATTGTGTAAGCGAACGAAAAATAATATTAAATTTAAACTTATTATTACTAAAATTTGCATTAAAGCCATTAAAGGTTTGCTTGATAATAATAGACCCTCGCTCTGAATTTGATGAATATACTACGATCAATCCTAAACTATGTGACATATAGATTTTCTGTAGATCATGATACCAATAAACAAACAACCAAAAATCTTTTGTTTAGGCAAATAGTTTCCAAAAAGTAGTTTGATCCCCAAGAATTTACTACATTTACAGAATCCTCTAATAGCGTAGTCCAGGGAAGTCGCGTTCGCCCTTGGTCGTGGATTTCTAGCCACTATGATCCACTGCTTTTTTATCCAGTTCCACCCTCAGTTATTGGTACCGCTCGCCTTTTCACAAGTTCTGTACAGTCCTTATTTCCTATTGAGGTAATACATAAACAACTACCACCAGCTTATCCAAGGGATGAGGGCCCCATTCCTGCTTGCTGCTTTATGTTACCATGGATTTCAGTGTTCGGTTAGCCCTTTATTGTGGGTGCTTGCCGATGGTACTTTACGCACCGGCGGTAGCGCAGCACTTGGCTGCAGCTCTCAACATTGCGTGTCGGCATGCATATATAAACTTTCGAGGTTCCTCATTTTTCCAGAGGATTCAGCAACATGTTTCTACAATAACTCTACCATTGAATTTTTTTCTTCAGAAATCCATTCAAAATAATAATAATTATTTGCAAAGGTACTCCATAGTTTTTCGAAATGTCCTCCATTCAGCAGCTCAAATTTTACCAAAACACCCCAAGAGATATTGAAGCCAATTCTCGAAGTTATGATCATTTGAGTGAATACACTCCAAAGAGATTACCTTCCATTGGTGACGAACCAAGATACACTACTCCAGCTATGATTCCTAATTATACTTATGTCGATACCACCAAAGTTTCTCCTTACAGTTCTGATTCTGAATCGCCAGTCAAAAAATCCATGTCTGCTATTCCAGTTACTCCAGTTTCTGTTAAGTTACCATCTTTCAAATCTTTGATGCTTTCGATCAATGGAAAAGAAAACCAGCCAACTTTGTCCTTTGAAACCCCATTCATGAACTCTTTGAACTTGGAAAACTCAAACTTTAAAGCTTTACCAAATGTTAGTGCTAGTGTTCATTCATCGCCATCAATTAGAGATAACGACAGCTCAACCTTCTTGGGAATTTATAACTATGCGAAGGTTCAATTTGAAGATCCATATGGCAATGACAATGTCACTAGTCCTCCAAATTTCATGAGAGCGGAATCTCAGTCTCAACAACAATCTCCATTACAATTACAACAAGAAAGATTTGGATCATTTACCTTTCCTCAATCACAATTCACTTTTCAAACACCAACCATGAACCAGCCTTTGAACGGTTTGCAACAATTGGCTCAAGTGGTTAGCAGAAACAGTGAGCTCGTTCAAGTGAAACCTACTCATTCCGTTCCAACCACCAACACTAATGCTTCCAATATCTCTACAGAAAAAAGATTCAAGTGCAAGATTTGTTCAAGAGGATTCAATACTGCTGGTAATCTTTCCAGACATAAGAAGGTCCACACTGGTGAAAAGAAGTACAAATGCCAGTATCCAGGCTGCGAATCCAAATTTGCTAGAAGTGACAGTTGTATGCAACATTACAGAACCCATGCTAATGAAAACGGCTACACTTCAAGAAGATTCAAGAGATTGAGAACTGAAACTGGTAATGATGAAGAAGAAGAAGAGGAAGGAGAAGAGCATGAACACAAGAGAATGAATGTCAGCTCCTTGATGTCTTAAATTTATTAGTTCCTTTTGGGTATTTCTTTATGTTATTTGCTTCTTTGTTTTGTTTACTAGACTTTCATTTTAATCTTTGGGCTTGGGATCTTTCAATTTTCTTTCCAATGCTGTGCGTTGTTTAGATATAACTTACCATTTTTAATTCGTTAACTACTTTAGATCATTATTAAACTCCTTACATTTTTCAACTTTTTTTTGTCACATCAGTATTTTCAAGCTGGCTCTTGAAACACTGTTATGTTAATGCTCTTAATAAATTTTTGTTACTATTTTTCTGTTTAGACCTCGTAAAGAAACATTGTAAGACTATGGAATTTAAGGTTTCCCTTAACCTGCATAAGCATCAGCACTATTAAATCCTGAAGACCGGATTAGGGGTTTAACCACAAAAATTCTATTAATAATTCAGGGTATTACCAGTGAAAATAACCGAAGACAAAAGCATCCAAAAACCTTGCAAGGGAATCTATTACCTGCGTTTCAAATGAAAGGGCATCAACTTTTAAAAGATTATGTCGCCCGAAGTGCGTGATTATCCATCTCAATCAAGAGTGCGGAAAATCCAAACTTCGAATCCATTTTATCAAAAAAAAAAAAAAAAAAAAAAATCAAATTACATCAAATGTTCTCTCTCTTCTATTTTAAGGATTTCTCACCTCTAGAGAAATAAATTGAGCTCTCGATTTGAGAGATTGGAGTTAGCGTCGGGCTGTGGGCTGCAGCCTAGATTATCTAAATGCGACTTATTCGACTTGTTTTCTTTTTTCTAAAGGCATAGGAAAACAATAAAAAAACAAAAAGGTTTAAAGACATCATTTCAAATCCATTACTTAAGATTTGAATCATTTCCTTTTTTTCCCTACTTTCTATTGGCGTTTCTGATTACTTTTTCTAACTGGCACTGTTTATCGATGCACACATCCTGGACAAAAAAAAAAGCTATGAAAATTTGGCAACCAAAAAATTATGAGTAATACAAAATAACATGTCAAAATTGAAAGTGCAAACAGTACACAAATAATCTCTGCTTGTTCAACCAAATATATTTTACAATCCCAAAATTTGAAAAAGAATATGAGCTCCAGTGTTATAAGGGTGGCTTTTCTAGGGCCAGAAGGAAGTTTTTCTCACCAAGCAGCACTACAACATTTCTCCAAAATTTCAAATTCTCACAAGATCCAATATTGCCCACAAACCTCTATTGCAAATTGTATTGGTATTATTGATTCGAAAAAAGTTAATTACTCTGTGATTCCTTTTGAGAATTCCACCAATGGCTTAGTGGCTTTCACTTATGATTTACTAAGAAACCATTTTTTCAAAAACTCCCTCAATGTCAAAAATTCAAATAATTATAAGAACGCTTCAAATTTTGAAGTCATTGGCGAACATTATGTGTCAATTCATCATAATTTGCTCAGTACAACGAATTCTTTAGCATCGATTACGAAGATATATTCTCACCCACAAGTTTGGTCTCAGTGCTCAAATTTCTTCGGCAGCGGGAAATTGAGCCCCACAGTTGTGAAAGTCGATACCAGCTCAACCTCTAGGGCAGCACAGCTAGTAGTTGAGGATATTAAGAACGGAATTACTACGACTGCTGCAATTTGTAGCATGACTGCGAGTGAAATATATGGATTGAAACCAATTCTAAAAAACATTGAAGACGATAATAATAATACTACGAGGTTCTTGGTATTGGCTGATAAGGACGAAAAACCTGATTTTATTGAAATAGAAAAAAATTCTCTGAAACCTGATGTCACTCTCGTTGGGATAACCGTTCCTAATGAAAATACAGGGGTCTTGTGTGATGTTCTTTCATATTTCAAACAGTATGATATCAATCTTTCGACAATTAATACACGTCCTTCTCAATTGGTGAAATGGCAATACATCTTTTTCATTGAATTTTGGGGGAATCTGAGGGATGAGCATGTGGTAAAATGCTTAGATTCAATTAGAAAAATTGCCGATGATTTGAAAATCTTGGGTTCATTTGCAAGAGATGATAGGTACTATGATAATAATGTTGATGTTAATGACACTATGCTTTGAAGGATTTATAATTTTTTAAAAAGAGCAACATTTCTTTAGGGAGAATTACATGACTTTTGTAAAAAACTACCTACATTTCTGGGATGCCTTGAATGAATGAACACAAAAAAGCCTATGAATTAAATAAACAAACAACACCAAAATAAAAGGCAGAAAAAAAAAAGACTGATAGAAATACAGTATAGAAATTTAGACTTTTCTAGTTATGAACCACAACGAAAAATAAAAAAATGAGTACACCAGGTACCATAAGTGAGTAAGCTTATAAACCAAGTATTCAAATATAAGCACAACTAGTAGTTTCAGTGCTGTTATACATCAAAGCGACTTTAATTGTAAGCTGAGATATTTTGATCTTCTACCTTCCTTCACCGAATATTATTCCCTTTGTTTCATGAACATTGACCCACAGCCATAACACATAAAGCAAAGCAAGGCGTAATCCCCTTACTTACCATATTTCTGGAATACCCATTCCCTATTATCCAAGGGACACACATTTCGAGTCTTCAACCATCTGGAAATACAATGCATATGGAAAGCATGGTTACAAGACCCCCACACTGTGATACATTCCTCATTGGAGGAGCTCATATTGTTTGGTTGACATTCAATACAAGGCTCCATCAAGTGGTTTCTGCAAATGGCACAATTTTCCACAACGATATCCCAAGACCAGAACGCCACGGCCGTCCACTTTCTAACTTCGAAACGAGGCTTCTTTGACTTTTTTGTAGCATTGGATGGTGCTTTTTTTTCGACTGTTGTTGTTTCTTCCTCTTCTTTTTGCTCTTCTACCGGTGTGACTATAAAGAAAATATGTTAATAACACTGGATTTCTCGGTTATAGCTGATCTGAACCTCTAAGAAACAATCTCTGAGGTATGAAATCATCAAATTAAGTTCAGTCCGCTTTGAAGCTTGTGTCACTACTCACCATCTATATCCATAGCCTCAGACATATTGAATTCTAGGTTGAAGCAAGACTAAACTAATATGGATAATAACAAAAAAAAACAATAATATGGAAATTTAAAAGATGTTCAAACAATTGTGATGACCTAAAGCCATCATTAATAATATGAAAAGCGAATTTTTGAAAGGTCCACAAAAATGCAAGTACATTACCCGGATGTATATTTCACACAACCACAGTGCCATTTTTGACCCCTTCACAATAATAAAAACTCGGGAGTTATTCATTCGCAATCATTTCTGAAGAGCTTCACTCATTATTTTAATTACTGGTTGGATAATACTGCATGTTGGGGCACAGATATAGCCAACAGCTTCAAGAGAAAAGCATTTGAAATGCCATTATTATATTGCCGAAACTCTTGATTTTAAAAAACCATTAGCCCGGAAAAGCTTGAAAAAGCATTGAATTGCCTTTGAACTAAAGTCTGTCCACGGTTCATGAAGGTAGTGTACATTACTTAATGTGTTACAGAGCATACTAGACAGAGGCTGTGGTTGTAATGCCGATCATGTGATTTTCACTTTCACAGTAGCATGACACAACAGCATTTATCACTGATGCTAGGATACTATTAAGATATTATTATTATTATCTCCTTGGAACAATAAATATGGTGAAATACTTTTATCCAGATACAATCATTTTGAACGTGACATTATGTAAGGTGGTCTGCTAACTACTAGAAATCACCACTATAATAAAGGCGAGGAGAAAAAAAAGAGAAGGAGAAATTTCATACAGAATTTTTGGCAAACTTCCAATTAGCAGGTCTGGATAAGGGGGAAAATACAGAAAAAGAATAGGCCACGGCTGCTCATGTTGAGACGTCCAATGCAGTTTTCTCTTTGATCCACACAGCAGGGTGCCACACCCGTGGTACCCGCCTAGTTTTTTTGATACGTGTGAAAACAGTGAAATCAAAGACGAAAAAAAAAGCAGTGAAGATTGAAATAGACACGAACAACAACACGTTTCTGTTAGTGAACAACTCATCAACGATTGACTCAGCTATCTCAATCAGCCGGAGAAATCATGGTGAAGCTATTGAACATAGATCGCACCGCAACTTTTGCGATCTCCAATCACAACTTACCTTACTTGGCAACCGCCAATGTTGCCGGGGCTATAGATGTTGATTTTTCAGACTCATCCAAATTGGAAATATGGTCTGCATTCAACAACAAGGATAAGTCGACTCCTTTAAACTCTGTGGAAATCGATTCTAAATTATACGACTTGACATGGTCTGCTGACAACAAATTGTTAGTTGGGGGCTTGGAAAACGGATCAGTGCAATTCTGGGATGGCGAGTCTTTAATCAATAAACAGAATAATGACAAAGCTGTGTTGCATACCGCCACAAACCATAGCTCCGCCGTGAAAAGTTTGGCATTCAACCGTACCAAGAACAATATTCTTTTGTCTGGATCTTCAAACTCAGAAATTTTCATATGGGACACCAACAAATTAACAGCAGACCCAATGACCCCAACTGGCGAATCATACACGTCAAAAACTGGTAACTCAAATGCGGGCTCTGGCGTTAAAAAAGGCACTACAGAAGAAATAAGTTCTTTATCATGGAATCATGTTGTTTCACACATTTTTGCCTCATCTTCCACTAATGGGATCACTTCGATCTGGGACTTGAAATCAAAAAGAAAGGTATTGAATTTATCTTATACAGCCAATACCAATGCTGGTAACATTAGGGCAAATTTGTCGAGTGTTGCATGGCACCCAACTCAATCTACTAAATTAATCACTTCTTCAGATTTGGATAGCTTGCCTGTCGTTCTCCAATGGGATTTGAGATTCGCAAAATCCCCTGAATGTATTTACGCCGGTCCAAAAGAATTCAACTCAAACCCCCAATTTCATGAAGGTCATTCAAAGGGTATTTTATCCATTGATTGGTTGTCTCAAGACAGCGGATTCTTATTGACTTCTGGTAAAGATTCCAACACTTTCTTATGGGATACAAAGACTGGTGAGAAGTTAGCATCTTATCCATCGCATCCAAAGACCTCAACAATCAATGCAATTGGTTATAACTCCTCGTCTGACTGGGTTTTCAAGACAAGATTTGCTGGCAAGAATCCAGAATACTTTGCCAGTGCTACTTTTGATGGCAAAGTTACACTTCAAACCTTGCAAGATACCAGCAGCAACCAGCCAGAAGAAGACTCTAGTGCTGATGTTAAGTCTAAACAAGCCACTCAGACCAATAAAGAGACCAGTGAAACTGATTTCTGGAATCAAATATCTACGGAAGACAGCTTAGCTACTGACGATGAAGTTAAAGAAGAAGCTAAACCAGAAATTTTCATCAAGAAAGCTCCAAAATGGTTAGCTAGACCAGTTTCTGTTTCTTTTGCTTTTGGTGGGAAATTGGTGTGTGTGAAAACTGTGACAAACGAAGATAAAACTGAATCTTCAGTTGTAGAGATTACTTCTGTCAAATTTGATAATACTGAAGGTGCAGCTAGTCTTGAGAAATTATTAAGTGTGTTGTCTGACGATGAATCAAAGACAAAAGAAATCATTAAAGAAAGATCAACCGCTGAAGAATCTTTTGATTGGAAATTATTGGATGAATTAAAATCTTTAAGCGGGGATAAGAAGAAGTTATTGGCCAAGTACGTTTCAAGCCAACCACAAAATGCTGATAAAAAGGACGAAAAGGAGTCTGACAATGATATTAAATCTGATAATGATGATGACAGCTTTTTCAACAATTTAGCTGAAGAATCAAAGGAAGTCTCGACTACAAAGGTGTTTAAGCCAACAGGCTCGTTTGAACTTTTTAGCAAATCTGATGATGAAACTATGACTAAGTTGAAAAAATTGATTTTGGCTGGTAAATTTAGTGAATCAATTGAATTATCGTTAGAGAATGAGAAGATTGTTGAAGCCTTGATAATTGCCTTAAGCTCTGGTAACGAAAAATTGAAGCAAAAAGTTTTGGGTCACTACTTTGAAAACAATATCGAAAACAAGAAAGACAGCTTAGCCAGATTGTTGTATTCTACTTCTAATTTCTTTCCACAAGTTTCAGGCACTGGTTCTGAAACCGGTGAAGACTCTATTAATGACTTGATCTCCAACGGTTCTGTTGATAACTGGCAGGAAATTTCACTTGGTATTTCCACTTATATCAAAGATGAAGCCAAGTTTAATGCTAAAATTACTGAGTTGGGTACTAGAGTGTATGAATCTGGCTCCAGAGATAATGCTATCTTATTGTATTTTGTTGGTGGCTCATTAGATAAGATCAGTGAAATCTGGTTGAAGGAACTAGAAGACAAGGAAAAGGACATTGTTAATACTAAGGTAGACTCTGAAGATGCCAAGAAAAAGTCTTTATTGGATATTTACTACAAATTGTTGGATGACTTGATTATCAAGGTTTTGATTTTTAAAAAATCATTAGGCATCGCCGGTGAATTGCCAAATTCTGACAAATATTCAAAATTGATCAAGGTTTTCCTTGATTATATCAAGAATATTGGCGACAATCATGGTGATTTTACTTTAATGGAAAAATTGTTGAATATCTTGCCAAGTGATTTAAGTGATGTTGAACTTGGTAAAGCGAGAATCGGCAAGGCCACTGCGAAAGCAGTTCCAGTTGCCACCGCCACGACCGGTGCTACCAGAAATATCAGAGGAGGTAATAAATATGCTTCACCAGTTGTAAACAAATATGCTTCACCAGCTGCTAGCAAATATGGTCCAGCTGTTACTGCCGTATCTAATCCATATGGCTCACCAGCTCTTAGCAAAATGCCAACGATTCCTCCTTTGCAAACTACTGCCACTGCCGCTCCACCTCCAATCAATGGTATTGGTTTGAAGAACAATAACTCAGGAGCCGCTAAAAAGCCTACTCGTTCTAAATACATCGCTCCACAACCGGTGCTGACAGGTAATGCATTTGGGTTGCCACCTTCTCAGCAAGCTTTCCAGCCTGCGAATCCAGCGTTTGGTACCCCTAACAACTTGTATACTCCGGCTCAGCCAATCAACAATAATTACGCCCCAGGTATAATTAACTCGAATGCCCCTCCACAATTTGGTCAGGCACCACCTCTCAACACTCCTGCTCGTGTTTCAACTTCTCAAAATCCATCTACTGAAAAGAAGGATGGCCACGAAGGATGGAATGATTTGCCAGATACTTTTGCTAATGTTACTAGTAAATTCAAGAAGAAGGCTGCACCAGTCAATGTGGCTCAGCCATTTAGTGCCACTCCACCACCACAAAGTCCAGCCATTGGTCATCAACCTCCATTTTCTAGAAATTCATCTTTCTCAGTCTCCGGTCCGCCACCAATGAAAAAGAACTTTAGCTCTCCAAAAGTTTCCACTGCTAACTTGAATTCTCCACAACCAGCTATGAATGGTAAGTACGCCCCGCCAGTTCTGAACGTTAGTGTTCCACCAACGAATGGTTCACAGTCTCAGAGCGGTATGATGTCTCCTCAACCTGTTAATCCATACGCTCCACCTCCACCATCACAATTCACGGGCCTTGGTGCTGGCTCTACATATGGCACTCCACCTGCGCAAGATAATAGAGCTCTAAATGGTGCTCCATCTTTTGGTGCTCCGCCAATGGGAGGTAGAAATGCCAATCAATATGGCGTTCCACTACAAAGCAATCCACATAGCGCTCCACCACCTATAGTGAATGCTGTACCACCAACTGCTGTTCAATCTCTTGCCCAACAAGCCTCTGTTCCACCACCACCACCAAAGTCGGTTACAACTGCCCAGGTGCCAGCAGCGCCGGCCAAGCCAAAATATCCTACAGGTGACAGATCTCATATTCCACCAGAAGCCCAACCAATATTTCAAATTTTGAATGATGAACTTTCTGCTGTTAAACCAAAGATCCCAGCAAAATATACCAAGAAGATTGTTGATACCGAAAAGCGTTTGAACATTTTGTTTGAACACTTGAACAACGGAGAATTATTGAGTACTGGTACTATTGACTTGTTGAAGCAATTGGCGACTAGCTTAAGCGGCAAGGATTATGCTGGAGCCCATGGTGCTCATTTGGAAATTGGCACTAACTTTGGTGCGGAATCCGGACAATGGTTAGTTGGTGTTAAGCGTTTGATTGATATGGTTGAGGCTACGGACAATATGTGAAAAACAGAGAGACTTGTTGAATGTTGAGTTTTGCGAGCTCAATTTTTTTTTCTATTAAAAAGATCTTTTTTTTATTATTCTTATCATTGACCTACCTTTTTATTTTTGTTATATATGTGTTATTACCATATTGTTTATCATTAGAATGAAGCTGTTTTCCGCTTCAACATATAATATAGGAAGCGCTGTGTACACTTGTTTATACGTTCGTGATACGTGCGTGCTGATGCGTCGAATTTTCTGGCAGGTTATGCGGGTGACCCGGCAATGACTTAAAAGACGAAAAATTTTCTGGGTGAATTTATTTGCCATTGAAAATTCCCCATTTCTCTTTGCAAACTGAACTCCTGGTTCACGAAGTACATCCCACTACTAAACTCACTTGTAATTAGTTTCAATTCATAATGTTCTCAAGAGCAGTCAAGCAACAAAGCAAGTTCTTGCAACACACATCCAAGAGATTCAACTCTGAAAAGGTCAAGGGTACCGTCATTGGTATCGATTTGGGTACCACCAACTCAGCTGTCGCTGTTATGGAAGGTAAGGTCCCAAAGATCATCGAAAACGCTGAAGGTTCCAGAACTACTCCTTCTGTCGTTGCTTTCACCAAGGATGGTGAAAGATTAGTTGGTATCCCAGCTAAGCGTCAAGCTGTTGTTAACCCAGAAAACACCTTGTTTGCTACCAAGCGTCTTATTGGTAGAAGATTCGAAGATGCTGAAGTCCAAAAAGATATCCACCAAGTTCCATACAAGATCGTCAAACACTCTAATGGTGATGCCTGGTTGGAAGCTAGAGGTGAAAAGTACTCTCCAGCCCAAATTGGTGGTTTCGTTTTGAACAAGATGAAGGAAACCGCTGATGCTTACTTGGGTAAGCCTGTCAACAACGCTGTTGTTACCGTCCCAGCTTACTTCAATGACGCTCAAAGACAAGCCACTAAGGATGCTGGCCAAATTGTTGGTTTGAATGTTTTGAGAGTTGTTAACGAACCAACCGCCGCTGCTTTGGCTTACGGTTTGGAAAAGTCCGACGCTAAGGTTGTTGCTGTCTTCGATTTGGGTGGTGGTACTTTTGATATCTCTATCTTGGATATCGATAACGGTGTCTTTGAAGTTAAGTCCACTAACGGTGACACTCACTTGGGTGGTGAAGATTTCGATATTTCTATGGTCAGATTTATTGTTGAACAATTCAAGAAGGAAAGTGGTATTGACTTGCAAAAGGACAGAATGGCTATCCAAAGAATCAGAGAAGCTTCCGAAAAGGCTAAGATTGAATTGTCTTCTACCAAGCAAACCGAAGTCAACTTGCCATTTATTACTGCCGACGCTTCTGGTCCAAAGCACATCAACTTGAAGATCACCAGATCTCAATTCGAAGGTTTGGTTGACGGTTTGATCAAGAAGACCGTTTCTCCATGTAACAAGGCTCTTAAGGATGCTGGTCTTTCCACCTCTGACGTTAACGAAGTTATCTTGGTTGGTGGTATGTCCAGAATGCCAAAGGTTATGGAAACTGTTAAGTCTATCTTCAACAAGGAACCATCTAAGGCTGTTAACCCAGATGAAGCTGTCGCCATCGGTGCTGCTATTCAAGGTGCTGTCTTGGCCGGTGAAGTTACTGATGTCTTGTTGTTGGATGTTACCCCATTGTCTCTTGGTATTGAAACATTGGGTGGTGTTTTCACTAGATTGATTCCAAGAAACACTACTATCCCAACCAAGAAGTCCCAAGTCTTCTCTACTGCTGCTGAAGGTCAAACTTCTGTTGAAATCAGAGTTTTCCAAGGTGAAAGAGAGTTGGTTAGAGACAACAAATTGATTGGTAACTTTACCTTGAGCGGTATTCCACCAGCTCCAAAGGGTGTTCCACAAATTGAAGTTACTTTCGACATTGATGCCGATGGTATCATCAACGTTTCTGCTAGAGACAAGGCTTCTAACAAGGATGCTTCTATTACTGTTGCCGGTTCTTCCGGTTTGTCTGATGCCGAAATCGAAAAGATGGTTAACGACGCTGAAAAGTTCAAGGATCAAGATAAGGCCAGAAAGGAAGCTATTGAAATCGCTAACAGTGCTGACCAAAGAGCCAACGACACCGAAAAGTCTTTGAACGAATTCAAGGACAAATTGGACATGGAATCCCCAGAAGTCAAGTCCCTTAAGGAAAAGATCTCTGCTATCAGAGAAAGCGTTGCCAAGGCTCAAAGTGGTGAAGAAGTTGATTCCCAAGAATTGAAGACCAAGACTGAAGAATTGACCAAGGAATCTATGGAAGTTTTCAAGAAATTGTACGAAGACCAAGCCAAGAACAACAGTGAAGAACAAAAGAACTAAGGACTTGGGTTTTAATGCGTTATGATGGTTAATTCCAATTTTGTATTTAAAGTTTGTTATATTTTCTCCTAATGTCTTGATTGTCAAGAAATTTTTGTTATATAAAGCTCTGTAAATATGTATTTTGTGTTATTTTTTATTTTTTATTGTAGAATTTGTGAGATGAGGCAGAACAATTACAGTTTTCAAAGCATGGTATATGAACTACAAGATAGTGCCCTATAATTGGTTGTCGTAATTATCATAAGATAATGCACAGCACTACGTTGAAAAATTAAAAACAGAAACATTTAAAGAAACTTCTAGTATTAAAAACTAAAAGAAAGAAACCGCATAAGTTTCTCTTCTGGAAATCGAAGCTTTACTAAGCATGTAGCCCATCTCCACAATTTATAAATTAGGTAATAATGTTCCTTTTGTTATCCTTCACTCTCATCCGAAGGAGATGATTTTAAGATTTCAGATACATTACCCGGCCTATTTATTCCAAAGGATTCAAGGGAATTTGGTGGGGTCCCCACAAATTAGTGGCCATACACTAGTTCTTATCCACCATTGGTATTGATCGTTTGCCGTATTTCTAGCAATAAATTACAGAATCCTCACAATGGTAGCAAATCAGGATAACATTGAGGTGCAGCAAGACATTTCACAAGGTAGCCATATCCAAGAAAGAAAGATTGAACAAGATGAGCAAGAAAACGGTAATGAGCCCGATGATGATGATGAACCCGACGAGTGGGATAAACGAATAATTAAAACTGGTTGTTCCAAAGAAAATTTCGATCTACAGATATGTTACGCTGATAAACGGGACTGGAGACAGTGTACCAAAGAGGTGAGTATACTCATGATTTGATCCTTTTTTGTCTTCGCCTAAGGTTGTGAAGTAAATGCTGCCTACTATTTTTTTATCATTGGCATAAAAGGGTGGTACAATTTTTCTTAGGCGAGGAGATCTTAAGCACTATTTTTACTGTTGAAGGCAATAGTTACTGACAGGGCCAACCTAAATATAGATGGAGGTATTCCGCAATTGCTGGAAACAGCACAATAACGACGAAAGAACACATACGAAGAACTACTAAACCATGCGGCAAATTCACCAAGACACTGGCAGCACAATACCAACGAGATTTCTCTATGGACATTCCCTTTAAGTATCCTGTAAATATCCTATATAGCGATGAATCCAAGTGTGCCGTTGTTGACTCCCTACATTCCCATGGATTGTCGAGGCCTTTTTGGTGGTATGCACCCTCGGCTGCACTAAGTTCACGTGCTCAATGGTAACATTATTACCCTCGGTATCCTTAACAGATGGGTCCCCGGAATTTAGGCGAACATTCCTGCTAAATTTAAGGATCCTTGGAAATAGGAATCATCCGTATTATCAACCTCCGCGAAAACACCTTATATATATTAGATCAGGATCCCTCAGAGGCTTAAAGTGATCCTTGGATAATCTTCCTTTTTTGTCAGCTCCTTTTTTTTTTTTTCACTGGCTGAAACCAATATTCAATATTCCATATTCAACCATGCCCGAAACCATGATTGCTGATGATCTCGAAAGAGGTTTGCATTCAAGATCATCATCTAGTAGTTCGTTGACTAACGAGCTTGAATATATCAATCAATTTGCGTACAATAATGCTCGTGGGTCATTGAATCCAAAAACTCGCTCTAGAGCCAACTCTTCAGAAAACCCATTTGCCGATGATCCAGAAAACGGCTTTTTGGAAGATGAACCGAAATATGAAAACTATCCAAAGCCAATAACCAGGAAAAACATCTACACTATCACTGGACTTGTGCTAATAGTCTGGCTTACGGCCCTTCTTACTTATTCAAGACTCCCAAGGCAATTGAGTCCAGAGAGCGCCTATAAAGGTTATGACACTGGCGCTGCCTTTGGAATCAATAACACTACCACAGCCACATCGCCATCATCATCAAATGATATTGTCGCTTCAGTTCCTTCACCTGATATTCAGCCACTTGACTTATCCACTTACCGCAGTGGGAAGTTCTTTGTATTTGATAATAATTACCATTTCATTGATACTCCTTCTAGTCACAAGTCTTCTGATGATGAAGGTCTTTATTATGGTTTAACCAAAGACGATTTTGTTGCCAAAAAAATCAGCGATTCTAAATTCTTCAAAACAATCGTCCCAAGAAAATTCACTTATGAATCAAGCTCTTACCATGTCTCCTCCATTTATCCAACTTTTGACTTGAAAACAGTTATTGTGACCACTAATGAAGAAGTCCAATGGAGGCATTCAAGATTCGGTCAGTTTTTCATCTACGATGCTGCTACACAAAACTTCCAGCCATTGTACACAATTAATGAGAATGGTAAGGAAGTTATACCAAAGATCAGTTTTGCACAATGGTCACCTAACTACAACTACATTTCTTTTGTTTACCAAAACAACATTTATCTTAGAACTATGTCTACTGGAAAAATTGTCCAGGTTACTAATGACGGTGGTGAAAACATTTTCAATGGTAAACCAGATTGGGTTTATGAAGAGGAAGTCACTGCTTCTGATCGTTTACTTTGGTGGTCACCAAATGAAAAGAACTTTGTTTTTGTCAAAACTAATGATACCGATGTTCCAGTCTATGAGATTGACTATTATACCAAGAATGTTGACTCGAAATATCCAACTCATAAACCAATTAAGTACCCAAAGCCAGGATACTCTAACCCAATTCTTGATGTGTTCAATTATAACATTGAAAACGATGAAAAATATCTTCTTGATCACAGTGATAGTGATGGACAAGCTCTTGGTAAAGAATATATCGTGTACGATGTTTTCTGGCTTAATGATAATGACTTTATTTGCAAACAGGCTGATAGAGAATCAAACATTTTACACTACCGCTTGTATGATCACAAATCTGGGTCCTCAAATGTTGTCAGAAAAGTTGATGCCGTTAAAGAATTTGGCGGTTGGATCGACAAGACCCATGTTGTGGTGATTCCGGCTAATCCTAGTGTTGGTCGTGATACTGATGGCTATGTTGATATTATTGTTGACAAGAACGGTTTCTCTCATCTCGCATATTTCAAATCTTCGTCTGCTTCTCCTTCTATTGTGCTCTCACAAGGTGACTTTGATGACAAGACTTCTCATTTGGCATTTGATTATGATAAAAATATCTTGTATTTCACATCAACAAAACACTCTTCAATGTCTTCTCACTTATATTCTGTTTCTCTTGATTCCAGTGCAGAATTAACTGCCATGACTAACGACGAAGAGCTTGGTTACTATGAGGCTTCGTTTTCTCCAAATACCAAATATGTTAGCTTGAATTACAAGGGACCTCGTATACCAACCCAAAAAATTGTTGATCTTCATGCTGAAAACTCCCAATATTTCACTGATATTAAATCCATCATTGATACTTCCAGTGTTGAAAAAGCCCATACCGAATACGCAGTCCCTTCAAAGCAATACCTTGAAATTGAAGTTGATGTAGTCAACAAAGTCTCCGTGAATGTTCTTGAAACCAAGCCACACAACTTTGATCCTACCAAAAAATATCCACTTCTTATTAACTATTATGGTGGTCCAGGCTCCCAACGTGTGGAAGCCAAATATAGTGTTGGATTTTCGGAAGTGGTTTCGTCCTCCCTTGATGCTATTGTTTTACTTATTGATCCAAGAGGTACTGATTCCAAGGGATGGAACTTCAAGAAATGGGCTCGTAATGCTATTGGTGAATGGGAAGCTCCAGATATTATCGCTGCTACAAAGAAGTATATTGCTGAACATGACTACGTCGATGCTGACCGTACAGTCGGTTGGGGTTGGTCTTACTCTGGTTTTGTCACATTGAAACTTCTTGAAATGGACACTGAACAGGTATTCAAGTATGGTGCTGCCGTTGCTCCTGTTACCGATTGGAGGCTTTATGACTCCATTTATACCGAACGTTACATTAACACTCCAGAACACGATCACGAAGGTTACAAGTTTGCTACCGTTGGTTCTAGCGATGACTTCAAATTTGAAAACTTCAAGCAAAAGAAGAGATTCTTAATCATGCATGGCACTGGTGATGATAATGTTCATATTCAAAACACTTATGCACTTTTGGATAAGTTGAATTTGGCTGGGGTTGAGAACTTCGACATGAAAATATTCCCTGATAGCGATCACAGTATTTACTACCATAATGCTAACACAATTGTTTATGATAAGTTGTTCAACTGGTTCAATGATGCCTTCAATGGCTCTTTGGACAAATTGAGTGGTTGAAATTTTGATCACACTTTTTCTTTCTTTTTCTCTTTCTTTTTCTCTCTTTCTTCCCTTTCTACTTGAGCCTCTTTTATCACCCAATATTCTTGTACGGGCATAAAAAAGAATCTCTGTTTTTTTTTAATTAGTTTATAGATTAAATGCTTTTATAATATTTTTCTTTCCTTGAATTTATTCCCGTAAATTATCATCAGCGACTCTGTTGATTTTATTTAAAAGTGTTGTTATAGATTTTAA
This sequence comes from Saccharomycopsis amapae, assembly GCA_031125765.1. NCBI lineage: Eukaryota > Fungi > Ascomycota > Saccharomycetes > Ascoideales > Saccharomycopsidaceae > Saccharomycopsis > Saccharomycopsis amapae. Next base: position 26,953 of record JASTVC010000038.1, read on the forward strand.
GTGTTGGTGCTCTTGTTTGGCCTTAAGAACGTGAATTATCATTTGTTCAAAAAAAAATTAGGAGTTTATAAAAACTTGATTTCGCCCAGGATCGAACTGGGGACGTTCTGCGTGTTAAGCAGATGCCATAACCAACTAGACCACGAAACCAACTTGAAAGTCAAAAAGTCTAGGAGAATCATCTTTGATTGTGATTATATAAAAATTACGTAAGCCACTTTACCCATACAAATCCCTAAATGATTGAAACCTTTTTTGATTATATGATTGTTCTTTTACCAAGAAGAGGTATTTTCTCGAGAAATTCACGATTTTTCTTATTAATGCTAGTTAAAGTTGGAGGCTTAAGTTTATATTAGAGAAGAATAACAACCTGTTACAGAAGCAAGTAACAGACAAGGTCGACTAATTTTTTTGTGTTTTCTTTGATTGGGAAAATAGCATGCCTTTTTGTGACAATTTTGCCTTCAAAACAGTTAAATTGATTCGACCAAGGACATTAAACCTACCCATGCTTCAACAATGCAAGAAATGCTTTCAAAATCACTGGAATTTATACTAAACTCTTTCCATTTCTCGGCCTGTCAATAAATCACAATAGAATAGGAATCCAATTGTGATAATGAACCATTACATCGTCAGCATGTCTCATGAGCGCTACTTGGTAAAGATAAAGCCAACCAGTACCATTCATGTTCACTGTTTATTGACACTTCAGATATTTTACCATGATTTATTGCTAGGCTGAGCAGTTCTATATGATTTTCCTCTGATACGAAAAAGAAAAAGAAAAAGTAAATGAAATAGTTTGCTTCCTTTTTAAACGTGCTAGGTTCCAGGCCTAGGTGAAAATAATCTCCTTATCCTGTTTCAGGGATCCTTACGCTGTCTGTGTGTGAATTACCACGCGCGCCGTATCTACGACTCGTTGATGAATAAATTATTAATACCATAATGATAAATAGTGGTACGTTGCACTATAGAGTATATATATATATATATATATTCTATAGATTACATATTATAAGAAAATATTCTCCCTTCGTCCTCTTCTTGTTGCTGCTCTATCCTTTTTTTTTTTCTGTTTCCACAAAGCGTTGGGATGCAGGCGGTCAATCACCAACTACGGTATCAGCCACCATATTCTTCTGGCACTTGGGAAACCCACAATTGAGAAACTAGCACAATAGTAAGGGACCAAAGAAAAGGCGTGGATAGGAAGGATCCTATTTAAATCTTTTAAAATGTTTTCATGAACGAAAATTATTTCTTATTTCTTCTTGGCAGTGTATGTAACTAAAATAGCCTTTAACTTTTTATTCAACAACAATGAAATTGCAAACGGTCTCCTTAACCACCTATATCTTATTGGCCTCCAGAGCCTCTCATGGGTTTCCCGTGGACAGCTCCCAAACAGTTCTTATAAAAAGATCCGACCAAGATTATAATACTACGTCGGTCATTAGCAAATTTAAGGACCAATTGTCTGCATTTTGGAAAGATCATTCAGACCTTGGCTTGGGCATGATTGCCGGGACCGCCTTAGAACAGGCAGCAGGATACAGCAACGTTAGTATTAATTCTGTCCCTGCCGCGGAGCCTACTGGAACAATAAGTGACGATACCATCGCTACTACTTCTTCTACCGCCTTGGGAATCACCGACACCACTGTTACTGTTACTGATAATGATAATAATAATGATGATAATAATGATGATAATAATGATGATAATAATGATGATAGTGATGATGATAGTGATGACTCGGACGCAAGTACTCGTTCTAAAATTACTGCAACAACCAGTGCAACCATAGCTGGACGTACCTCTGCTGCCCATGCATACCTTAGTTCATCATGATCCACTACTTGCTAAAATATAGTTCCTAGACATCGGCATAGAGTTATTGTTATATATTTTGTTATTTTTCTCAATTTTTCCCCCCTCTTTTAGCTTACGGCCGGTTATATCTTTATACATATATATGTGTTTACAATTATTCTCAGCTTACATCAAATTAGAAATATCTTTGGAAAGAAAGTATGGTTGTACTTGTAGATCATCGACCTTTAGAAAGATTTTGAATGCCCAATTTTAAGTTCTCTGGATATTACGCAAGCAGTTGAAAGTAATAAAATGATCTATATTTAAAAAACTCTGATAGTAAAGTCAATGACATTAAATATATACAGATTAGAAAAAAAAAAGAAGGAAAAAAGGACATAAATAAGTAATAAAAAAAAAACAACCACTAAACCATACCGATATATAATCAAAAACCTAACCAACCCATTTTCTAGCGTTTCTGAATAACTTGATCCATGGACCATAGTTTTGCCATTCAGCACGCTTGTCACCTGGGTACCAACTATTAGCTTCCAATCTGCAAACTCTCTCTGGGTGAGGCATCATGGCCAAAACTCTACCGTTGTCACTGGAAATACCAGTGATACCATGTGGAGAACCGTTTGGATTGAAAGGATACTTTTCAGCTGGCTCACCGTAATTGTCAACAAATCTCACAGCAACACCGTTAGAAGCTTCCAAGGCTTCCAATTTATCGGAAGAGCTGAAAGAAGCATGACCTTCACCATGGGCAACGGCAATTGGAAGCTTGGTACCTTCCATATCTTGCAAGAAAATAGACTTGTTATCTTTTTGGATTTCCACCATTGCGACACGAGCTTCATATTGTTCGGAGAAGTTACGTTCGAAACTTGGCCAGTTTTCAGTACCTGGAATAAGTTCATGAACACGAGACAAGAATTGACAACCGTTACAAGCACCAAAGGCAAAAGTATCGTTACGTTCTTGGAAGAATTTTTCAAATTCTTTTCTGGTTTCTTCATGGTACAAGATGGATCTTGCCCAACCATTGGCAGCCCCCAATACATCACCATAAGAGAAACCACCACAAGCGGCAATACCAACGAAGTCATCAAGGGTGACCTTACCAGTGATGATATCGGACATATGGACATCAACAGCTGTGAAACCAGAGTCTTGGAAACACCAAGCCATTTCAAATTGACCATTAACACCTTGTTCTCTAAGAATTGCAACCTTAGGTTTGGATGACAAGGACACTGGAATACATTCAGCGACGGAGTAAGTCAAGTCGTAAGAAATACCTGGATCAGCATCATCAGCAATAATATCAAACTCTTCCTTAGAAGTAGCTGGATTGTCTCTAAGAGCTTGCATTTGATAAGAGGTTTCAGACCATACTTGTTGTAATTGACCTCTTGGAGCATCAACCACAGTAGATCCATTGAAAGAAATCTTGATTTGTTGTTTGTCAGCGAAAACTGGGGCACCGACAACTGAAATGTATTCTTTACTAACTCCATTGGTTTCAAAGACTTTGACAAATTCTTCGTAATCAGATTCCTTAACTTGGAAAACGGCCCCGAGTTCTTCGTTCAACAAAGCTTCAAAAGCGGTTTCTTTTCCGTTATTGATTTCAATGTCTAAACCAGCACGGCCAGCAAATGCCATTTCCAATAAAGTGACCACCAAACCACCATCTGATCTATCATGGTAAGCCAAGACAATGTCTTTTTGATGGAGAGCAATAATAGCTTCCAAGAAGCTCTTGAGAACACTATGAGAGTAAACAGTTGGAGCAGAATTGCCGAGCTTGTTGTAAACTTGCAAGAAAGCAGAACCACCCAAAGATTTCTTTTCTTGAGTGGCAGATAAGTCAACAAGGACCAACTTGGTTCCTTCCTTGTTTTGTAATTGTGGAGTCCAAGTCTTACCAGTGTCAGCAACTGGAGCAAAAGAGGTGATAACCAAACTTAATGGACCAACAACTTCCTTAGATTCACCACTCTTTGGATCCTTCCAATTCATCTTCATCGACAAGGAGTCCTTACCGACAGGAATACTAATACCCAAGTCAGGACACAATTCGATACCAATGGCACGGACAGCCTCGTAAAGTTTGGAGCCTTCACCAGTGTAGTTGGCGGCAGACATCCAGTTGGCAGAAACCTTGATTTTTTCAAGGGCTTCAACATCGGAAGCAGCAAGATTGAGCAAAGATTCAGCGACGCACATCTTGGCAGAGGCAGAAGCAGAAATCAACCCAAGACTTGGGCGTTCACCCATAGCCATGGCTTCACCAGCGACGATAGAAGTGTCACCAAGAGAAACACCAGTGACACCGACGTCAGCGACTGGAACTTGCCATGGTCCAACAAATTGATCACGGTCAATCAAACCACCAACGGTACGGTCACCAATAGTAATAAGGAAACTCTTAGAACCGACGGCTGGTAAACGCAAAACACGTTCCAAAGCATCAGAGAATTTAAGGCTCAATAACTCAGAGACATCTTCAGACAACTTCAAAGGTTGGGTAGAAGTGTTCTTCACGAGCTTTGGAGCATTACCAAACAAAATGCTCATATCCAAATCAATAATATTGTTACCAAACAAATCATCTTCAACCACAAGTTTTTCTTCAGCGGTGGCATGACCAATGACAGCAAATGGACATCTTTCACGGTTACAAATTTCTTCGAAAAGAGATAAACTTGATGGGTTGATAGCCAAGACATAACGTTCTTGGGATTCGTTACACCATATTTCAAGAGGACTCATACCTGGGTCCAAGGTCAACACCTTACGCAATTGGAAAATTGCACCCAAATCATTATCATGAACCAATTCTGGCAAAGCGTTGGATAAGCCACCAGCACCAACATCATGGATAGACAAAATTGGGTTGGCCTTGTCCAAAGAAACACAAGCATTGATTACTTCTTGAGCACGACGTTCCATTTCTGGGTTACCACGTTGGACAGAAGCAAAGTCCAAGTCAACATTCTTATCAGATGAGTGGACGGAAGACGCAGCACCACCACCGAGACCAATAAGCATACCTTGACCACCAAGGACAATAATCAAATCGTTTGGCTTGATGGAGTTATCCTTAAGCGACAAGGAAGGACGGATAGAACCAAGACCACCAGCAAGCATAATTGGCTTGTGGTAACCTCTGATTTCTGGTTTGTCTTCAGAATTGGTGACTTCAGTGGTCAAAGTTCTGAAATAACCAGTAATACAAGGACGACCGAATTCATTGTTGAAAGCAGCAGAACCAATTGGGGCATCCAACATGATACTTAATGGAGAAGCAATATGCCCTGGTTTACCCAAATCAGTGAATTTTTCTTCCCAAGGTTGAATATGGCCTGGGATTTCAAGGTTGGAAACAGTGAACCCGGAAAGACCAGCCTTTGGCTTAGAACCTTTACCAGTCGCACCTTCATCGCGAATTTCACCACCAGAACCGGTAGCGGCACCTGGGAAAGGAGAAATGGCAGTAGGATGGTTATGGGTTTCAACCTTGATCAAAGTGTGGACTTTTTCTTTGACCAAGCCCCAGTTCTTGGTTTTGATGTCTGGGGCATAGTGGTAACCTTCATGACCTTCAAAGATGGCAGAATTATCAGAATAAGCAGAAATGGTGTTGTTAGCATTCAACTGGTGTGTATTCTTAATCATCTTGAAAAGTGACAAATCCTTTTCGTCGTTATCAATGATCCAAGTAGCATTAAAAATCTTATGACGACAATGTTCAGAATTGATTTGAGCAAACATGAAGAGTTCGACATCAGTTGGGTTACGCTTGAGCTTGTTAACGAAGGCATCGACAAGGTAAGAGATTTCTTCAGAATCAAAGGCAAGACCTAAAGTTTCATTGGCCTTGGACAAGGTAGCCACTGGATCCTCGGCACCAACAAGTTGAACAGAAGTCAAAGGTTTTGGAGAGTTGTCGAGGAAGATGTCATTGTGCTTTGGCAAAGTGTTCAAATAAAGAGAATCGGTCATACGATCAAACACAGAGCTCAACAAGGCATAATTGTCGCTAGCCATCAATTTGTCATCGAGGGAGACATTGGAGTGCAAAAGCAAGGACAAACCACGTTCAATACGGTCAACGGAACCATCATAACCTGAAACATGGGCGATGTTGGTGGCCTTAGAGGACCAAGGAGAAATGGTACCTTGACGAGGAAGAATGGTCACCAAGTATGCATGAGCGGCATCACCTTTCAAAGAGTCAATTGGACGATTGACTGGCAAGAGCTTAGCTTCAACATCACCAGAAATCGAAATAACTTTGAGAAAGCTCTTGATAACGGCAGACGATTCAATATCGTGAGAGGCACCATAACTGAGCATTTGTCTAAGACGTTCCAACTTTGAGTCATCAAGTTTCTCGCACCCATCCTTAAGACCAACATAGTGGACAAAAGTTGAGTAAACAGCGGTGACGGCCGAGGAACCAATCTTTTCGTTGATGTCAGAGATCAATTCTTTGACACGGAACCCAGAAAGGGCGTTGTTTCCTGGCAAGATGAGCAAGTTGTCAGCCATGATTCAAATGGAGAAATTTTTTCTTTTTCTCGTCCGAAGGAAGTGTGTAGAACAAGCGGTCGCTAGAAACAAAACTGGAGAAGTTACAAGAACGGTCTCGAGAGTGTAAATGGCAGGCGACAGGAAGCAGCAAGAAGTAGCAATGGCGTAATGGCCAGGTGGACAACGATGGGTGAGGAAGCACTGTTGTTGCAGAGAAGAAGAACAAGAACAAGAAAGAAGCGTTGATCGCTGATGACCCGGAAAGTTTTTTCTTTTTTTTTTTTTTTTTTTTCACTCTGTTATGCGCACGCGGGAGACCTGACATTTATGATGGCACCGATAGAAATGCCTAATATACGGGCAGTTAATGGGGGAGATAGATAGATAGATAGAGAGATAATTAATTAGTTAACAGCAGGAGGTATTTAGATATAGTATAAGAGAGTGTGAAATATGAACAGAAAAAAAAAATAATACTCAAAATTCCTGAAGAATGCTCGACGCATCGGCATGATCGTAAATTTCGTAATTGTGATGTGAACGTCTCTTTCCACGACGACGACTCATGGCTGGAGATTGGGAAGCAGCGGTCCATACTGTCTTATTCTGGTTGTAGAAAAGTCTGTTTCTATGCGCCGAGGCCAATGGGATGATTTCCGCGATTCTTTTGTAGACCAAGATCCAATTATGGAACACATGAGGAGGGATGTTTGGCTGAGACAACGCTAGAGTTATGAGGTTCAAGAACTGGTAGATCACTGCCCTGGAATAAGGAGAACGTTCTACTCGAAGACACCAAATGAAGAAATACATGATATAGGCGTAGAAGGACCCTCTTAATGCACCCTGAATGAACACTACCAGAAATAACACGAGCTCAAGATAGGCCACTGTCATCATCATGGGATGTTGGGCGTATTCAATCAATGGGGCTGTCGCCAAAACAAAAGGGTTTTTAGGTGCCCAAAGGTTTCGATTGGCATAGATGGCAAGATTCAACGTCGAAAAGATCGCAAATGGTAGGAGCTTGAGGAACTGAGGCGGGGTTATAAGCCAAAGCAATGCCATCAACAATAAGTGGAAGTTTTCTGATTTGATGGCCTCGGTGATGGGAATGGCACTGGTGACAAACGAGTTGTGTAGGAAGTGCATCCGGTATATTGATATGGTGTATGTGCTGATGATTCCTAGGATTCCCACATAATAGAACACCATCGCCAACGGAGGGACTTTAAGGATGGTGATGAAGTATACCATTGTCGATACTATTGTCTGGACGTGGGTTGCCACCCACGATCTTTTCAACAACAAGTCCAACATTGGAAGACTGGCCAAAAAGTTCTGGAGGCCTGGGGGAAGTGGGGGGACACCCTGGAATTCCATAGTGGTAAAGTGGAGAGTTCTAGCAAAAAAAGAGAGTTTTGGGGTGACAGTAATAGGTGTACATAGATCCCTTGTATAGGGAGCCCGATGAATCTCTATATTATATATATTATATATACACTAGTGTGTATTATAATAAAGGCATACCCACAAGAATAAATAAAAAAAAAAAAAGGGTTTAGACGAGGGTTCCACTAGACGGAACGGTGATTGTCAATGTGGAGGTGGAACATAAATAAAAAATAAAACAATAAAAAAAATAGGAGAAGACCACTAAAGAAAACCAATAAGATAAGAATAATCAGAGCTCATATAGTCAGTATAGTTATTATCAGTAAATATTTCACCAAGGATGATTAAATCACTTAAAACCCACCGCTATACCCCAAAAACGCACGTGCCTTAATGAAGGCTGGAAAAAAAAAAATCTCATTGATTTCGTCACTTTTCATCGCCTTTAAATCAATAAACTTCTCTTTTTTTCTAAGATAGGAATAATAAAGTAATACCAAAATGTTGAAGTGTTTAGGGCGTACCTCCTGTCGTGCTCGTATCACTGACGCGTTAGCCGCCAACCAGCTAGTGGTGGTGACCCCTACTCGTAATGCCCTCGCCCTTAACAAAATCCGTCTGATCCAATCGGTGGCTTCTGAAGCAGTCTTGGCCAAATATAAAGAGAAACTTTTGAAGAAGGCGCAGGCTTTGGGGGCTAAAGATATCAATGAACTTAAAGAGAAGCTCAAAGATGAAATCCAGACCAAAAAACAGGAGTTAAACCAAGTGGATATCCTCAAGGAATTGGAAGCTTTAACCAACGAGTCTACAGAATCATCATCATTATCATCCAGCAACCCAAGCGTCATCAAGATCAATAAACCTTTGGCTCCGACTGATAGCAAAAAGAAAGATGTCCCACCATTCAAAACCCTTTCATCCTACATTGATGTTGAGAAAATCTCAAATTTAGAAACAGATCAAATTGGATTGATTTGGAGAGCAAGATTCCAAAACAATCCAAAAGCACTTTGCGCCCCAATAGACACTACGACATTCCAAAAGCTTTATTCTAATGCTAGAAAAAACCCAAACTTCATTATTCCATTGAAAAAAGAAAACTCGGGTCATGAATTACATTTTGTCCAATGGAATTTCTCTGGACCAAATACCGTCCATGTTATTTTCACTAGTCTTGCGGAGTACAAGCTTCACGGAGAATTTTCCACACCTCATACCACATTGACTTTCCACAGAGAATTAGAAACAGAAAAAGGGGTTGTGTTGATGAATGGGCTTGTCGAAGGTGAAGGTGTCACTTTAAGTGACACCCAATTGTTGATTCTCAACTTGCAAAACTTCTATGGTGGATTGAAAAAGGACGCTAATAAATTGAGATTGTTGGAGGCATTTAATAAAGGGACTAGTGAGTTCTCATTGGAAGAATTGATCAAGGAAAGTCAAGATGTTGAGTAGGTATTCTGATAGGTTTACTTGAATAGAATAATATATATATTGACGTATGACGGTATTAAATATTAAGACGCTTCATGCACTAACAGGTCCTCATCTTGACCAAATATACCACCTTGTTAAATAGAAATTAATGAAATGGCCCAAACTTATGGCATTGACATGGAAATCGTAATTTTCTTCAAAAGGGAATGTATAAGGACAGCATAAATCTTAATTAACAGGTAAAAGATAGCGTAGTGCATCACTTCAGAAAATGTCGTTTGCTGGGACCCTTTGCTTACACTGTCTGGCCAGCCTGCCATATATTAATTATCCCAGGATAAGGGCTAATCTCACATCAGTATAATCAAGATCAACTACTGTCAATTAATTAATTAATTGCGTTGCATGGAAGAAAATCAAATCAATTGTTTTACCTCATTTTAAACCTTGATGGTGGTGGTTATTATCATATATATAAAAAAAAAATAAGAACTAAACAAAGATTAAACAAGATTTAATGGATATATATATGTATCAATACATATAGGTAAACTCAGGATTTGAGTCACCATTCAACACCTTCTGCTTGTCACTCAACATGTTCCACTTTTGTCTGTATTCTGCTGTGTGCTTCTTTTGGTTTTGTTTGTAACAGTACCCAACATAAACAAGACAAATAACACAAGCAAAGGTGGTCAAGCAGGTACTGGCAGTGTAACCAATCTTGTAACGTCCCGTGTTACCATCATCACTGACAAACGCCCAGAAAGATAACATACCACCTAGCGACCCCATAGAGATTTGCAAAGAGATCCCGATTGATTTACGAAGATGGCCACCCAAGTTCATCGATGACCAACAAATCACGGTAGGAATGGCGGCATAGTTAGCAATGATCAACAACATCCCGGTGGTATACTTGGTCACCGAATAGGTCATTTCATCCAAATGGTGGAAAAGCGCCCCGAAACAGGCCAAAGTGATGAAACAGTTGAACATAAAGAATGGGAAACGAATCTTGAGACGATCAGACATGAAGGCAGTGAAAAGGGTCCACGCGAACGAGCAAATCCACACATAACAAGTACGACGACCCCCTTCAAGCCCAGTGTAACCCAACAAGTAGATAGACATCGGCCATAAAAGATTGAGGAAGTTCGCGTTGTAAGTCACCACAAAACACATGAGGGCAGGCAAAATGATCAATGGATCGATAATGGTGGACAACACATCTCTGGCGGCGAAATTGATGTTGTATCCTGATTTTCCTCCAAAGACTTCCAATTTCTTGATCAAGAAAACGGTTTCATTGTCACTGAAGAATCTTGCCCCTTCAGGGAAATCTGGGAAAGTGAAGAATAAAACCAAGGCAGAAAACAAGGTGATGGCCCCTTCAATGATCAACACCCATCTCCATGGCGTGAGACCATTGTGACCATCGAGGTGAAGCTCAGCCCCAACATTGATGAGAGTACCAACCATTCCCCCAAGGGAACACATGGAATAGATGATCGAGAATCTGATCTGAGATTCTTTACGTTGGTAGTAATGGGATAAGATGTAATAGATGGATGTCTCGGTTGCTGATTGAAATAAACCATGAAGAAACTGACAGGCAATGAATGCAGGATAGTGTTTAGTGTAAGCTGCACCTATACTGATACACCCATAAATTGTCACGGTAATAAAGATCCAGAAATGTGGACGGATGTATTTGAGAACGACGTTACTGAACGACTGAAATACCAAATAAGGAACATAGAATGCAGCCCAAGAATAACCAATCTTCATATAGTCGATTCCGAATTCTTGTGGGAAACCGTCCATGAAACAGAAGGAAATATAAGACTTGTTGAGAAAAGACACAAAGAATAAAAGACAGAATGGAGGAATCAAGAAAAAATCGATTTTGTGGACAAGCTGACGGTTGTTGATACCGTAGGTTACGGCCAATTCTTCAATTCGATGATTTTTCAGTTCGTCACTGAGATATTGTGTTTCATGAACATTTTCGAGGTCGAGGGAATCATCAGGGAAAGTTTTGGCAATCGCTGAGTTGATTTTTTCCTCACTCACGGTCTGTGAGGTTTGTTCCTTGAGATATAAGTCGCTCATTTATTGGAGGTGATTTGAATGAATGAATATTTTCAAAGGAGGTATCTTGGGTGAAATTTATGACGAATAATTGGACATCTAATTTCCACACCAATGGAGGGAGAAGAGTATGCGGGTGGGACTTGGAAATAGCTTCAACAGAAACTCAAATTTAGAAAGCAGGAGAAAACCTAGTTATTTAAATAGAGACAAAAAAAATCAAACAACAAGAAGCACTTTTCCGACAAGCAGACGCATTTTGGATTAGAAGCTATTGTTCCTTAAAACAAAAAGTGAGGATGGCATTCATGATTTTTGTCTTATTATTTTATTGTATGCCCCAAGCATCCTGCATCGAAGATCTTCGCAGGACGGCAGCCAGTAGAGGTTCCTAAAACTCCTACAATAGGAATAGGAGAATAATACGCCAGGGTATTGAAATAGCCTCGGGTTTTTTCGACATAATAGAGAAGTTTTCTTTGAGGTGTGTAGTATCTGAGACAACTATACATTCCCGCTCTACATACGAGTACTAAAAGATACGAATTGTTCAGGCCATATCTCCAAATCCTAATATTTATAAAGCTCCCTGGAAAACTTCAAACATGAATTCAGAATAGCAGCAAATTTATTTCCACCAAGGCCCAGACTCCCAGAATTGAAAGCTTGGCAAATATATATATATATATGTAAATAATAGAAATGGTGTCACGCAGAAACCAGGATCAACAATGCTGTGAGAAAATTTGCAACAATAGGTTCCTAAACACAAATCTTTACGTATCGTAACAGGAAAGAAAACCAAGCCATATCATATCAACATACTAATAAGATGGGTGTCTATTGATGATATGATGCCCAGGGTATATCTATGCACGGCAATACCTGGTAATAATAAGAACTTGGATAGTAAATAATAATCTTCACAATTATAATAATTTTTTTTTTCTTTTTCTGCTTAATACATCGCACTAATGCATTCTTCCGCTGCAACCAATTTATACAACGTTGGTGTCGGATGTCAACAGTTGAACGAAACGAGGCTTTTGAAAAAATTAGAACAGATATAATTATATATGTATGTAATAAATAATATGTTGATATGTTATCCTATATAGATGTACTAAATGTACCAGATAGCCTGATGGCAGCTGCCAAGTTGCATGGCCAATCATTCAAGAATCATGCGGGATAGATCCCTCCACAATTCCTGAGTTGTTTTGTGTTGAATCGCCACGCATTATTTTGCTAGAAAGAATTGTTGCGACCATAATAAGGATTGTTGTTACTGATCAAACGGCAGCACCCAGTGTCATGTTTCCACTGGACTACCAAAGTCCTTTAATAGTGTGTGTGCGACGCAGACTTCTTGCCAGTATTGTATTATATCAGTTATGCATTGGCGTGCTAATTTGCCCTGTCGATCACCACCAACAAGTTTGTGTGTCCACAAATTTTTCTATTAAACTCATATCCTTGTATTACTTCAAATGGAAAAGAAGAAAAAAGAAAAGGAAGTGTAAAACAAAAGATCGCTACGTCATCTAAAAATAACCAAATGCAATACAAGAAAATAAATCAAATATAGCTATTAAAAGTTTTATATGGCAGAAATAATAAACAGCACAGAGAAAATCATAATGAAACAGATCGAGAATAAATATTAGTTATGGTAAACGGGAAAAAACAAAACTATCCTTCTTCAGAATTGAAAACTCAAACGAAAAAAAAAAAAAAATAGAAAGAGAAGAAAAGATTTTTTTTTTCCATAGAATTGGTATTAGTATTAGAATTGGTATTGGTGGGATTGAGCTCCTTTATGTTTCTTTATTTTTTTCTATCAAAAATATAGGTTCTTCTTGAGCGGCTTTACACCTTTCTCTTTTTAGGAATATCTTTTCTTCCCATTGGTGATGGACTGTACCCAGTGGCATTGGTCAAATCAACTTGAACATATTCATTGACTTTAGCAGCCACCCCACCTCTGGCACGACGGACCACCTTGGATTTCTTGGTGTCACGCTTACGGTAGACCTCAATGTAAAAGGCAATAAACAATACCAAATAACTACTCAAAATACAGCACCCCCAGGCGGCAGCGTACATTGAACCAGCACAGTTGGCACAATGTGGCAAGACATCGGCAAAGAAATCGTTGGCAACCTTTTGGTAAGTGGCGAAATAAACGAATGACAAATCGAGAATGAATTGAATGATTTGGAAACGAGTGACCCATTCTTTCCACCACACACGGATTCCAATAGAAGACAAGAAGTAATACCAGTACATCACACAGTGGACCGCAAGATTCAACCCAATGACAATCCAAGAGATAGGAGTCTTGCCAACAAGTTGGGTATAACAGAGCAAGGCGGTGGCCCCATGGTGGTAGGTGTGCAAAAACGTCAACTTCTTCTGTTTAAGAACTAACAAAACGGTGTCCAAAAATTCGACAAATTTGGTGAGGTAGTTAAGATAATAGAGGGTCACCATTGGTTGAGTCCATGATCCCATATCACAGATGGCGTAATAAAGACCATGACGGACAATAATTGGGAACAATTGTTCAATCATGAGCACCAACAAGGTGAAACTGATCACCGTAAGGATGATGTTATGGACTTGAGAAATCAACTTCAATTTCAAAGGAGTCCATTTATTCTTCTTCCAAATGTAATCACCACCAAAGATCACAGTGTAGTAAAGGGCAATGATCGAAAGCACTGGAGGTAAGTGAGAAAGTGGGGATTTCTGGTATTCAAATTCGAATTCTTTAGGAACAAAAGCATTACCGGTGGCCTTGGACACCACTTCATTGAAAAGTTCCCATAAGTTAATACCGAATGGATGGTCAATAGTTGGAGGGAAAAATAAGTCCCCAATAGGCTTTTCTAAGAAATTTGACATCTCTCTTATATTGAATAATAACTATTGGCTCACAAAAAAAGGGTTAGTATTTACTAGTAACGGGATACATCAACGGTGATTTTCACAACACGTAAATAAAAACAAAGGAAAAAAATTTTTTTTTTTCCTCCACGTTTTTTCGTCCCTACAATTTTTTCGCCCTACAGAATTTTTATGGAACCCAACATGTGCAAGGATCCTTACACCCATTAATCGATGAAATAGGTTAAAAACTGTTGGAAAACTGTGTTGTATCTAAATATTTCATATGACAAAAGCGCAATTGATGGAAGCAAGTTCAAACAAAATAGGAATATAAATATAGTACAAAATAACGCTAGTAAGTCAGATCAAGTCCTCTTTACTGAAGGAAAGCAGTGCCAAGATGTTGGACAAATCGTGCTCTTCCTTTGAATCACTATCATCATCTTCTTGTTCGGAATCTTTTTCCTTTTCTTGTGAATTATCGTTATGTGGAAATAGCAGGACTCTGCTGAAATTCGGGGCATAAGTGTCTTCATAACAGCTGGTATCGTCGTACTCATGATACTCCAGAATATCATTATCTCGTAGCACCGAGTCTTGTTCGTAGAAATCACCCTCATCTCGCCCTTCTTTTGTTTTAGCTTTAAGATCACATAATGCCTGACGAAATTCGCTTCTGAATGATCTTTGACAAACCGATTTGTCTTGATTTTCTCGATCGCTTTCTAGTTCACTATCCTGTTGTTGACTAACATCATCATCATCATCATCATCATCATCATCATCAGAAACCACAATTGCAAGTTCTGGGCATGTCCCAAGTCCCAAATCGTCTTCTAAGATATTTTGATATGATCCATCGACATTTTGTAGATCCTGACTCGTTTCATTCCCCAATTCAATAGCAATCAACCGATCATTCAAATTATTTTTGCTTTTTTTGGTCTCTTCGAAGTGATCTCTTTTTTTCTTACGGATCCCGTCCACTATAAGCGAAGGAGTCAATGGCGTGCTCGGGGCTCGTTTGAAAGGCTTGTAACGATCATTAATACTTGGACTGTGATCATCTATTGCCTTGAAATCTGCTGATGATAGTAGTCTTATGGGTGACAACAAACTGGGACCTGTGGTCAGCGAAGCTGGAAAGTCTTTATGCAATTGGTCATTTTGAGTCTCAGAAGACATAATAATAATAGTGGTAATAATAAATAGCAGCAATATACTGGGATCTGGTCAAATAGCAAATGCAGTTGTGTCTGATTGTTTTTGTTTTTTGAAGTTCACGTGAATTTGACACCCAAAATCTGTACACAAACATTGGCATCCCTTGCAAGATACAACTCAGAATCGAAGGCAAGAGGTGTTGCAACAAAGATAGAAATAATATATAACGGCTATAGCTAAGAAACAAATGAGAGAAAAAAATACTAATAATAATTATAATTAATACCATTCAGAAGTCTCAGCCGTGCATGGATGCAGAACGGGATAAACCTTTATTTCGTACCACCACATAATTTATACTCTTACTAGAACTTTCTCTCCTCAAAGATATTATTATATTTATATTTATGTAATTTCATGAACTTTGGTAGAAGAAAAAAAAAGTGAACCAATTGAAGCATATTTGAAAGACAATACTAAGAGACTTCACTCAGTGAGACATAATGACCTGACCAGGCTATAATCCAACATATATATTTAAGAATACACTCATTTATTACCAGCTAATTTATATATGGGAAGAAACTACATTTATAATTAACAGTCTCGATTCTTTATCACACTCAGAACGAAATTTTGAATATGAAACTGTGGTCAGGCAAAAGTTTCATATACCCAATAATCGAAGAAATGAATTAGCTAATTGAGTCGCTATGATACTTCTTAACATAACCAATTGTCATTTTTCATTGGGCTGCTCTATCCTACTATTGCTTTTTCGAGATTATATCAAATTCCTGCCAGTCTACGAAGCTTGCAGCACTTGAAGTGATACTGCTCATATTTCTGGAAGCAGCAGTACCTACCTCTGACAAGCCGTAATCTAAAAAGACAAACCTTCTCTGACAACCTAACGTTTTTATGAAAACATTTTCCAATTTAATATCATAATGGTATACACCTGTCTCATGGAGGCGTGCAAGCTGCACTCTGCCGTCATTGAAATCGTCTTTAGTACTTGGCTTGTCATGGAGGCATTCCATGATTAGTCCTGGACCTGCAGAAACATATAAATCAAAGTTTTCTGGATCTTTAAAAGAATTTCTCAATTGGATTTTCTGGACTTCGCTCGTTGAAATGCTTGAGCATATCATTTGACATGCATTCATTATTGTAATGCATGAGCATTTTCTCAGCAGCTTCTGTAGGAGATACGGGGCTTTCCAGGTTAATAATAAACTTTTGTGGATCAAAAATCTTTATAATAAGAATCTCTTCATCCTCTGCATCGTCTATCGTGATGCTTGGGTCTGCTTTCCTGAGTTCTTTGGCCTTTATTCTAAGAACTTGAGAGTTTTCATTATAGCCTGTTTGTATCCCTCTGGCGAGCACGTTTTCCAAAATATCTTCATCATCAATGAAAATAGTAAACTTTTGCAAAGTGTCGTTCTTTTTTCCAGGTTTCAAACTCTCATCATACTCACGTTTTATCTCTTTTTTTGCAACTTTGTAGGAGTTACCTACTACATAATCGTAGAAATCTTCTATTGCTTGTTTTTCAAAAATGTCTTTGATATAATTTTTCTTGAAAAGCTTTGAAGCATCATATAAATCATGATTCCGTTGCAGTTTTTCAATTTCGGTTCTTTAGAGCTCATTGTAAACCAAGCCAATAAGAGCAGAGCTAGGTGACATTGGTCCTTCTATTTCAAGGGTACTGGCCGATTTGCAACAATAATACTGCAATTTCAAGCCAATGTAGTTTTCATAGCTTTCTATCTCAGGTATTATCAAATATATATATATGATAGAATCCGTTAGGATTCCTATACCGGTTGTTGATATGAGCATGTACGTCACTATCTGGTTTAGGATTGCTTTTGAAGCTGAATTCTGGGCATCATCTCTTTCACAGGAATTAATGGTCTCCAAGTAGGTAACTATGTTGGAGATACTCGGTCTTTTTATTTCACCCACCCACACTCTATGATTCCCATATTGTATGACATTTATGTCTGGATACATTTTAATACTGACATCATATTTCTTTAACCTCGCTTGGAAGGTAATAGGAATGGTCTTAGTAAACTCATCACCCAAGATATATTTCAAAACTTTAAAACATGGATCAATTACGCTGCTAAATACATGGTCATGATACAAGGCTTCGTCATCTTTCAATTTTGCATACTCTTCTTTCTGGGATGCATAATGCACTTGCAAATAATAACATAATTTGAGATTGAATTTCTCTAACGACCTAATGGATTTGTTTTTGGCAGACTTCACGATTTTTGCAAAACTGTCCTCAATCACCTTTTCATCCATTCTAGTAGCGTGAATAAATTCGATATTTTTCCCAACATGGGAGTGGAATCGAATGGTTGAGCTCTTAGGATTGGCGGTTTTACCTTGAATATATTTATCAGAGAGACCCGCAAGAGGTTGGATAATATCTCAAAATAGTAGCCCAAAGTCTAGATGTTTCAAAATGTGACGTTCCTTCCATAAACTTTATAAAATTCTCTGTTTTATCACCTTCTGAAATATCAATGATATTGCTTAATGTGGGGATGTAATTAGGATGATCACAAACCTTCCTCTTCCTATCATCATCAACAGGACCATATTCCAGTGGTCCTTTCATTGTGATATCCAGTTGCTCGTTCATTGCTATGATAGTCACTTGTTTCTCAAGGCAAAGCAAAAATATTTGCGCTCAGAGATATTTTGCGATTTTATCTTTGTGTTCAAAAAATGTGTCAAAAAATAGATAAGCAATTTAGGGCTGCATAGTAACGCTGAGACTGGGAAGGACATCCGATCTTTCTTTTTAAACTGTACTGTATATGATGATTTTAATTTCTTCTTGGTTGTTGTTTCTACTTGAAGACCAAAATTTGTTGACTCTTATGCGGATTCTTACGTGGCTACAAGCTCAGGTTGAGGATGTTTGTTGGCTCTCTATATTGCAACCCAGGCTTATTCGATGTCGGACGAATCTGGTGTTGATTCTTCCTTTCTGAGTTAGCTTTTCCAAGGTATAATACTCGTATATACAATATACCAGGAAAAAAAGGTTGTAACATCTTGTTCTGGAGAAGTCCAGCTAATAGCACGACTTTCAGCATGGTGGTATATATGAATTCACCAGTATATCCTAAATATTCTTTATAATATCGAGCTCTTTCCAAGTTTATGTCACTAAAGGAATCATTCGTTCTAAACTCAAAAAGCTGTAATTGAAAATATTTAGTTTCATGTATATACAATTATATTATATACTATCTAATCTTCAGACCTTAGCCAATTCCTCACAAGTAGAATTTGAATGAACATTAAAGATTATTATCTGTATTGAATGCGATTATGTACTTGTTAACAGAAGTATGAAACAACTCGAAAAGTTTTTAAATGCAAAATGATATCAGAATGACAAAAAGAGATTATAAAAGGAATGCAAATAGAAGTTATGGAATGAAATGCTAATGAGGAAAATGAAATGCTAGTGAGAGAATGAAATATTTAACCACTCTTGTCTAGGTTTAAATTGAAGATAATAAAGCCACAGAGATAAATCCAAACATCAATCCTTGTGCAATGAAATTTGCTTGGGAGACGACATTTTGGAGACCTTTAACACCGCCTGTGAATGCTGAATATGTGCTGGTTTCAATCTCATAATACAGTGATTCAGAAATGGTGTACAATGTGGTTTGAGGGTTAAATGAGGATGATGGAGTTGAGGTTATTGAATAGGATAATGCTGAGTCAGAAGTGGTGACATCATTGTTTGAGGTGATTGAAGCTGCTAATGTTGACAAAGTAGATGAAGTAGATGAAGTAGATGAAGTAGATGAAGTAGATGAAGTAGATGAAGTAGATGAAGTAGATGAAGTAGATGAAGTAGATGAAGTAGATGAAGTAGATGAAGTAGATGAAGTAGATGAAGTAGATGAAGTAGATGAAGTAGATGAAGTAGATGAAGTAGATGATGAACTTGAAGAAGTAGATGAAGTTGATATGGAAGATGATGAAGGTGAATTGAAATGGGAATCGTCAATTTGATTTGGGGTATAACTCAGTAAAGTTGTGATTTTGCTGATCAAGTTTGGTCTCAAACTAATATTATATGATTGATTAGGACAATCTTTATAATCAACAGTATGAATGGTGTAGAACTCGTCAGAATCTTGGGATTTGCATGCGACAAAAGTTGGATGGCCATCTAATCTCAAACTACTGTATTCAACGGAAAATGGGCCAGCAGCACCAGACAGGGCATTGGAAATCCGAAGTTTTTTCGAATCTTCATCAATAATGATCAAATTACCAGTATTAGTTAGCCCATTACCGTCACTGATTTCGTCCAAATAACCGTTTTGCCAAATGGATCCTTGAAATGCAAAACTTCCATTAATACTGGCAAAACCCAGCTCTGTGGAAATAATAATCAAGTCATGAGTATCTGGAGACACAGAGACACTAGCGTATTGGACATCTGTTGATTGCTGAGAGGCGATGGAAAATAAATAAAAATTATCTGAATTGGCACACTCACCAATCACCGAATGGATCAACAACAATAACAAAATCAGGACAAATGGGGCACTAGAGAGCATAGTAAAAGGATATCAAATAATTGTGGAAATAAATAGGTATCGAAAGAAATACTCTTCTGGGTTGAATATTATAATTGTGAATGGGTGGATAGAACAGAAAATTTGATTGTTTGGTTTATACAATTATGGAGAGAAAAGTTAAAAATATTTTTACTGCAATACGTTCATATATATAATAATAATTGATATGATACTGATTTTTCGTCTAATAAGACATACTTTTTAGATATGTTTCACCTCCTTCGGTGGAGAATTAAAGGGATAAATTTTTGGATCCTATTTTCATGCTGAGATGCTCACGCGGCGCACTAACTAGCGCAGTAGCACTAATTAAGGTTAAACGGAGAACATTTTCATTTGACAGCCGTAGCCTGTTTCGCTCGCAAAAAGAATCGAAATAGGTGATAATAGAAGCTGCTATTATATATCGATCTCAGCTGTTATATTTAAACGATCTAATACACATCACCAATATTGCGTTACTCAAAAAAAGAACATATTAAAAATAAAGAAAAAAAATATTGTTACTGCCTACTCAGAAATTAAGTTTCCAGAAAAGGTTTATTTCCAACTAACTTCAACCCTCCAACTTATTGTAATCTCAGATTTGTCGAGCTTATTCTAATTATAGATCTATACTTACTCAACTCCCTCCGTACTTGCAATTGGGAAACAGGTCCGTCAAAGAAAAAAAAAGTTCGTTCCGGCTTATGCATGTTTTAAGTAGACGGATAGAACACCTGCATCTTCTTCGAAAGAAAAAGAAAAGTACCGTAACGAAGGCCTTTACAAGAATTACATTGGGGGCCAAATATTATGAGTTTGGGAAGCCAGGGTTATGTGTACATGCAGAATCAACAACAACTGTCATATTATGGTATATACATCAGGGAACAAATAATAGAGTTTCGTTTTCATGGTAAGGATTGAATTTCTATACAGAGATATATGATGTAACTCTCAATTCTGTTTCCCTTTTTCTGTTGCAAATGATTCGACCTCTTCGTGAGGCAAAAATCCTCAATTAAACTGTCTCACTTTTTAAATGTCCTTTCATGGCTAAAAATAAATCAGTGGTTAAATCACATTCGCTCGATTATTATACGGGCAGTAAATTCTTCTAATGTTGCGTTACGAAAAACAAATACCCTCTAATTGCTACACCTGATAAAAATCAATGTTGAATTTTAATATTTCACAAATTAAATGAAAGAACAGTCCATATAATAATTATACGATAGAAATAAAAAAAAAAAGAAGATCTCTAATCTACTCTTATTCTTTCCCTCCCTATTGCCATGTGGATCAATAAGCCACTCTTCAAATCAGCATGCGTAAAATTCTTTTAAAATTCTTTCATTTGCGATATCAAGTAATTATTGAATCCTGAAATATCATCCAAATAAATATGATGCCCACAACCTTCAAAAATTTTCACCTTGGCCTTTAAGTTGTTGTTCTCAGTTAAAAACTTAGTGGCAATAAATCCCCCTCTCAGATCCATCCAATCATTATCCCCATATAACCACTCAGTCTCGCAAGAAACTTGCTTCAATCTCGTTTTATTCTTCACCAATGGATATCTTGGTACTCCTCCAGCGCTCAAAACGTAATTTAGAAAATATTCACCAGATCCTCTGGCATTGAAAATTCCATAAGAATACTTGTGCAACAAGACGTGTTCACGATGGGTCAAGTTGGCAAACCTTCGCGATGTCCAACCAGAAACAAAGAATGAGCCAAGCGGCCCAGAATATCGAACAAGAGCGAATGGTGAAACATTCTTGTTCCACAAGTAATTGAACCATCCCGGAATTCTCTTGGAATCAAAAGTAGCAGGCTTAATCATACCAGCAGGACTAACCAAGACTAATTTTCTAAAAGTTTTTGGATACTTGATATTATAACATACCGATAAATATGCACCCATAGAATGAGCAACCACCAAGTTATTTTCATAATGATTCAATTGTCTTTGAATTCTCCAATTTTCAAGCGAATCAACAAACCAATCTTCAAAAGTCTGTAATGAATTGTTGGTTTTGTAATTTATTTTTGGCCTAGAAGATGAACCATAACCCAAAAGATCTATAGCATGAATACACCATTTCGAGGAACCCTTTATTGTTTCTTGATTTATAAATTTCGCCATTTTCTCAAGGTTTTTAATATAAAACCCTAGACCAGCGCCATATCCATGGATCAAAATCAAATGTTTCACCAGTTTATCTTGTAGGTCAATATTCTTTGGAGAAATACATACTTCATTGATATAATTACTAGCATCATGAATTTTCCCAGCAGTCTTGACATCTTGAATTTTTATCACTCTTCCCTCTTTATCCAAATGAATTGGCACTTTCAACACTGACATATCCAAATGTTCCAAATTTTCCATATCCAATAGGGTCAACAAATCATCCTGAATATTTGATAACTGGTTTCTTTTCTTATAATCTTGGAATGACTCCTTTATTGACAAAGGGAATTTCACTGAAAAGAATTTTGATAGTGGAATCCCAGATGGACTAGTTGAAGCTTTATATTGATGTTTTTGGGTGAGCGATGGTTTTTTGCCAAATTTGCTCGATGCCGTCTCAAAAAGATTGTTGATGGTTGCCAAAAGCCCGGAATAATTGTTTAGTTTGTTCCCCAGGTTACTGTTATTGCTCCATGCTAGCGTTGGGCGAATTTTAACCAAAGATGAAGTTGAAAATGATCTAATCAGAATCTGGAGAGGTGATATATGACGCCCACCATTCATAGCTACTGCACACACACAGACGAGAAAAAAAAGAAAAAAAAAGAAAAAAAAAAAAAGCAGAAAGAAGAATATTTACAAAGAAACGAAATGAAAATGATCTAGTTTGTAGCCAGTCACAAATACATAATATTGTGTTTAAAACGTTCCATCCAATTTCCCGAAGGAAAAAAAAATGACCCTAAAAAAAAAAAGCACAGTATATGCCCAGTTATTTTGTTTACTCCCGGCACGTGTGTGATATTGAGCGTCTGCCATTTCCATGGAATTTCAAGAATTGATATATTCTTTTGATTACAACCGTACCCCGAATGAAACGGAAACACCGCCCAAAACAATAATAATGTCCACTTCAAACACTCCAAGTGACCAAGTGATCTTGATTGAGGAGATAAAGAATCTCGAAATGCTCCCCTTGTTGATTGACATCCTACAACAAGTAAATAAAGGAGAATTAAGTGTCAAAGATTTGAACAATTCTGCAGGAAAAATTAGAATCAGATTGACCAAGTTCAAAGAGCTTTTAGCAAAACTAGATGGAATAAATCAGACTCCAAATCAAAGAAAATTACTTATCGATCAATTAAACTATCAAATATTTAAAAAGAAAGAAATCCTTCAAAATTTTTGTGAAGTAGTCGGTGGGAAATTGGGCTGTATAAATGGCGAAGTACGAGACAGCCTGAAAGACGAAGACCAAGGTGAAAATAAAGATAATCATACACAAAAGCCATCGGATACTAAGAAAACCGCACAAAACAAATCTGTAACCAACATTGCTGATTATGTTTGCAAAGATTTGGGAATAGCGAAGGATGATTTACAGATTTTAGTCAAAGCGAATATCCAAGCATCAGAAGAAGAGGAAGCCACTTTTAAGAGTCTTACGGAACTTAAAAAACAAAAACAAGTGGAGAAAAATGGCAACAATAATGAAAAGATAAATGATTACCCGAGCAATGGTATTAACCCGAATAATAATAATGATGATGGCTTGGTTGATGACGATGTGATGATGCAGGTTGATAATCCTATGGAAAATAATATGGATTCAGATTACATGTTTATGAATGGCGATCTCAATATTGATGATCCAGGATTCAACATGGACAGATTAGATAAAGGCAGCGCTAGCGCCACTGCTGTTGCTACGAATGCCAATAGTACAGAAGGCATAAATAGCAGTGATGAAAAATTAAAGCAAGACTCCACAGACAAAGAAAAGGCGAATATTAATATGTCAGAAAACGATTCACTGAAGCATGAAGATGGTAAAAATGATACAAATAAAGCTACAAATGGTACTTCCATAGATTTCAATGATTTCAGCTTGAATGATTTACCAGAAGGAAATAATAATGACGAAAATGTGTTTGGGAATTTTGATGATTTTGGATTTGATATGGATTTCTAAGAGTCCTTGCTAAACAAATAAGTGAAAAATTGAAAGAAAATTTTTGCTACAAACATTTTTGTAGAAAACTATTCAATTTATAAATGATTGGAAAATTCACATATAAACTGTATTGATAGTGTATGTCCAACGCCCGGGTAAGTGATGCTCCGATTTTTTTTTCCTGCTCCTCTTCAGTTCGAAATGTGCCAAAACAATATACAGAAACTCAGATGAAGATAGAAATTAAATTCTTTTCTCGACTATTTCGATATTGGCATTAATACAGCACAATGGCAGGTGTTGAGCCAGTTGACAATGAGAACATTGGGTTCCAGCAAAGTCATATTTTGAAGTTGCTTTTCCCTCCAACTAACTTGGATGAGACGGCGTCTCATCAAGCTTCTAGCTTATTTGATATCAATAACATCAACCAATTATTTGTTGCTAGCAAAGGAGAATACATTATTATTGATAAAGTATCAAGATTGCATCAATTGACAGAAGACGCAAATTCAGGATCTGACGATGAAGACGAAAATGAATCTGTCACTGAACTTCTGCCAAAACATATGATTACTTTAAATGCGAACCTCAGGTTTGTAAAGCTATTGAGCAATAAACTTATTATTGCTGCCGAAGACCTTGTGATAATAAAAACGATCAAAGATCCTAATGACTTAAATGATATTGCAGACTTGAGTCTGAATATGGTGATGGTTAAAATCGATGATGCGGAAGAAATTGTCGACTTGAAGATTCAAGAAAGTGAAGATTATGCGATTATTGTGGGATCTAATCATACCTTATTCTCAATAGACTTAAATTCGGATTCGCCGGAAGCAACTTTATTGAAATTTAAACACAAGGTGCTATCGGTAGTGTTTTCCACGATGTCTCCAGATGTTATTTATATTGGGTTTGATGATTTTGATAAATCGCATATTGTCAAATATAATTTTAAAACCAGAAAAGCAATTCAGAAAATTGAAAAAGATATCGATATTCCTGGCTCATTGGAACCGATATCAATAATTGAATTGAATGAATATGAATTGCTTGTGTCATATGATTTGAGTGGTAAAGCCAAAGACGGTGAACTGTTTCAAGAAATGGCATTAAGTAGTCCAAGATACACTTCTTATGTCATTAATTTTAAAGATGTGAATAGTGTCACTACTTCTCAAGTAGACGAAGAGTTATGCTTCAATTTGGAAGATTCTGAACGGGACTTCATGAGCTACTCAGTGCGACTTCGTGATTGGGAAATTGACGGAAAGAGGGATGACTTATTTTTAATTACTACCAGTGTTGCTTCCTATATTTCAATTTTCAAACATGACCAGATTGTTGTTCCAGAAGACGATGCTCTTAAGGCCTCCATGCCAATGGATCCTGTTGAATTCGACGACTTGCTGGCTTGTGGGCTAGCTTTAGATCTTGTTAGCTCAAACATACCAATCACTATTCCTAACTTCGAGGACCCGGTTTTGGGCAAAACTATGAGTTTGTGGTTGCTTGCCACTAATGGAATGTTGGCTAAGTATGACTTCTTCGACGTTGATGCGATCAAATCAGGTAAACAGTTTACAAATATTGACTATCAATTGAATTTATTGAAAGACCTGAAACTGACACAGGAACCTGGTTTCAAAATTGCTGCTCCAGCAGTCAGTTCTACGCTCACCAAGGGCTCCTTGTTCTCTTCTGTTAATGAAAAGAACGTAGCACGACCAAGTGCTTTTGGAACCGCTAGCACTGGCGGCCTATTTGGAAAAGATACTGGGAGTCTATTTGATAAATCCACCGAAAATATAATCGCTAAAGACGGCGGCAGTTTATTTGGCGACGGTTCATTTGGTAAATCCAATGGAGCTTTGTTTGGTAACAAGGTTGAAAACCCTTTTGGTTCTAAATTCAATGACACACCATCCATTTTCAGCAATGGGACTTTCAAAAGTGACAAAAACGGTTCAAATACTTTAGGGTTTGGATCGGCAGGTTTTGGATTCGGAAAAGCAAACGAGAATAATCAATCCTCTGGTTTTGGAAAGGCGGGTTTCGGTTTGGGGAAAGCAACTGAGGATGAAAATAAAAAAGTTGAATCCTCGGGGTTTGGAACGGCCGGTTTTGGAACGGCCGGTTTTAGAACTGCCGGTTTTGGTTTACGTAAAGCAACTGAAAATGAGAAGGTTGAATCTTCAGGGTTTGGAAAAGCAGGTTTCAGCTTCGGAAATGCTGCCGCGAATAATAAATCCCCAGGGTTTGGAAAAGCAGGCTTCAGCTTCGGAAAGCCGGCTGTGAATGATGAACCCCAAGGGTTTGGAACAGCAGGTTTTGACTTTGGAAAAGCAAATGAAAATAAAGATAAGAATAAAGATGAAAAAGTCGAATCATCTGGTTTTGGAACTACAGCTTTGGGCCATTCAAAAAAACCTCCTGGTACTTCAGATTTCGTTTTTGGGAACACTAATGCCAATAAACCTCTTGATACGTCAGGGTTCATTTTTGGCAACATCAATATTAATAGAGAATCGATCCGGGGTACCAGGATCGGAGAAAGACCCTTTGGTCCTATTTCTGGAGAATCAACTCTGGCTGATCAATCTACTTTGCCAAATAATGAAAATTGTAAAGATGAACCAAAAGTTGAGTTATCAGACGTTGATCGTGAAAATTTAGAATCAAAGGCAAATACTGTCACTGTTGAGAACGAGAATAATGTGGACGCAGAGCCAGCATCATCCAAATCTGAGGTTGAATCTGAAACTAACAAAATTGTGAAAGAAGATGAAGCTGCTAATTTAATTGAAAAGATTACACTCAATAACGAGGCATCACTGAACCCTGAAGAAACTCAAATCATCAATGAATTGACTCCAGAAAAAGACATAAATAATGCTGATACTACACTGGTTGAAAAGCTCAACAATGCTACTGTAAAAGCCAGTAGTGACACACAGGAAGTCTTACCAACGGTAGACTCTAGCAACACTACAAAGAAGAAGACTGACAAGACTAAGAAAGGTCTTTTTAGTAGTGCGTATGCTGATACTGACGAGGAGGAGGAAGAGGAAGAAGATGAAGAAGAAGAAAAGAAAGAAGAAAAGAAAGAAGAAGAGCAAGAGGACCAGCGCCTTGCTGAGGTGGAAAAAGAGTTAGAAAAGGTTGACCTTGAGAACACTGATAAAAAAACGACGGTTTCAGCTGATAAGATGGTTGTGTTTGACGAAGACAAAGGAAAACGTGGAGTCGATAAAGAAATTGTCGTGAAGAAAACTTATGTTGTTGCCTCTGTTGAAACAGTGAAGCCACAGCTTCTTGATAAAGAAGTTGATTGCACTAAGAAGTTTGTTGAGACTTTTATTGATCCACCAGTAAAGGACTACAAAAATTCTAACATTTTATCTTTTGAATCAGATGAGGAATATTTGAACCAATTCAAGATTTCTAAGAGTGCGCCAACTCAATACGAATTGGATAAGATCAAATATCCAGATTCGTTGAACAAGAAATCAGAAATTAATCGCCAATTACATAAGCTCTATTATGATTCGATTGCTGAGTACCAAATTATTTTGAGAAACGAAGAATCCCTCAATGACTTTGTTAAAGACCATTTGATGATCAAACATGATGCAAAAAGCCGTTTCACAAGCTTGAAAAATATTTATACCTGGAGATTATCCGAAGTTCCAATTATGACCAATATGATTGACACTAAACATGCTCGTGAAGTTGGTGACTTATACAATAAGATGGATGGTTTGCATCAACAAGTCAAGAATTTCAAATCTGGAGCGTTCAGTGAGTTCCAATGCAAGTATGACAAATTTGTAAAAGAATATGAAATCATTGAAGTCAACACCAAATTGTTGAACCCAAAGAGCAATGCTGAAGTTGGAGAGAAGAAAAAGCCAGGTATTATTGAAAAAAGAGCCTTGCCATTGGAATTTTCATTGATTCAACAAAGGATCAAAACTAAGTATAATAAGATCATCAAACTTTTCAGCGAACTTGAAAGCAAAATTCTTATACTCAAATCGAAATACGAAACTTTATTCAACAAGAATTTGTCGCCAAAAGACAAAGCTGCAATGTTCCTTAAATTCCAAACCATTATCCACAAGATAGAGAGTTCAATCAAGCAACAAATGCAAGAAGTGGCAGTATTATTGAAGGAAGTGGGAACCATCAAACTTTATCAAGAGCAAGATATGGGACCCCAAGATCCAACATCGGCATCGACTTCATCTTTATCCCTAGGCAGCGGAGTAAGTAACAGGAGCCATGCAATGACTGTGGGAAATGCTATCAATGAATCTGATGAGAATCAAGAATCTTTGTTCCAAAAACTCAACATGAATAATTTGAATAGTGCAATGTCGAAGAAAGAAGAACTTTTCAGTTCTTTTAACGAATGCTCCCCTGAAAGCTTTACTGTGAGCTACCAATTATGATTTGAAAGGGAGTCCTATTGGTCAATTTTCTTAGCTATAGTCATTTCCTTTTTGCTATTGTTTTTAATGTTTTTTACGCTGTATTATTGTCTTTGTAGGAGATGAATGTACAGCCTTAACGGGCTAGTGTTTTACGTATGCAATTACGTAATTTGGGTTACGCATCTCTGTTGATGTCACGAGCAAGGGCTTCTATACAAAAAGGCCAGCCGATCTTTTTTTTTTTAAGCGACATTCCTTTACCGTTGCGGAGATGCAGAAGAGAAGAAAAGAAAGGAAGGGGAAAAAAAAAAAAAAAGAGTTGCACTAAGACATTACCTTCAATTTTTTTGTTGTTCTTTTTTCTGTCTTCTTTACAAAGCTGGGCTTTTTTTTTCTGTGGTTTTAATTATTTAATATTATTATTATACTTGTCTTCCTTATTGGCGGTGTTCTTAGATTCTGTTTTGCCTTTTTTTTTTCCTGTCATGTCTTCTGTTTCACGTAAGTTGGCCATCGTTGGTGCTAGAGCTGTTGGGAAATCATCTTTGACTCTCCGGTTCACGGAAAGTCGTTTTGATGACAGCTATTATCCAACCATAGAGAACCAATACATGAAAAGCTTCAAAGTCAATGGCAAGGTCTATGATGTGGACATATCTGATACTGCTGGCCAGGATGAGTACTCTATCGTGAATCAACGTCAGTTGATAGGGATCCATGGGTTTTTGTTGGTGTACTCTATTGCCTCCAGATCATCTTTTGAAGTCTTACAAACAATCAGAGAAAAGATCCTCAATCTTTTAAGTTTTGGGGAAGATACAAAGGTACCTTTTGTTGTGGTAGCAAATAAAACCGATTTGGGGTCAGGGGTTCGTCAGGTGTCCAAAGAAGAAGGATTAGCGTTGGCCAAAGAATTCAACTGTCCGTTCATTGAAGTTAGTGCAAAGGATAATACCAATGTCGATAGAGCTTTTGAAATCTTGTTGCAGCATATTGAAGAATTGACTAATCCTCAAGAAAAGAAAGAAGCTGGTTGCGTTATTGTTTGAACGATGGTGATGACAACAGTGCTGTCTTTCCTCCCAACATAAGCTTTTGGGTACTATGGCTTGCTGCCGGCTATGAAATCAAGTTTCAAATCCCATATTCAATATTCTTTTTTGCTTGCAGTGCAGAATCCAACTTCATATTACTAATTATACTACAAAGGTAATCTTAGAATGTACTATTACTCATTATGTGCTTTGAGTCTTTGTTTGCCTCAACACCCTCTGGGCCATTATTTTTGAAACAGCAATATTCCGTCCACCTTTTGCTTTTTCTCTTGTTCAACAATCCTGAGATTTTTCTAATACTTTTTTGTTAAATTTGCATTGGTGACTCGAAACAATCAAACATATACTTGATTATCAGTTTAAATCTGATTCACTGATCTTTGTGGTTGATGTTTTTACAATTTATATTATAGATTAGGATTAGTTTTTCTTTTCTTATTGCTTCTATTTTTTTTTCTTTCTTTCCCTTCTTTCCCTCTCTTTCTAATTTCTCTTTCTTTCCATTCTTTCTTTTAAGAAAAAAAAATTAAAAGAAAAAGAAAATACTTATTATATTATGTGAGTATTATCCATATATTCCCTGATTAAAATACTAGCTGGGGATGTTATATTTGACAGCGATAATATGCTGTTAATCCTTATACTACTGGTTTTTGAAATGTTTTATTCTTTTTCTTTTTTCTTTATTATTATTATTGAAGATATCATTTGTCTTGTTGATTTCATTGACTCATTTTGTAAATTTATTCAACATTGTTACATTGGTTCCGCAAGTAGTTATTGTCTTCCAGCATTGGCGAAGAAGAAAGGAGGGGGTAAAGAGAGTAAACTCTATCTCTCCCTCTGTTGAGAAAATAGTGATTCTTATCTTGAGGATCTCATCCCTTATTTTTGACACGGCTTCAAAAGTTGATCTGGACAGAAAAGGATATATTGCGTTACCTGGCTCTGGTTTACTGATGAGCGAGCTGTTTTCGCCGCTACCGGCCTTCCATCGTTCACCTTATATTTTCGTTCTTGATTTACAAAACTAACTATTGGAAAAGAAGGTAATTCAATATATTAAACTGAGAGGATTAAAAAAAGAAAAAAAAAAAAAAAAAAAAAAAAAGAGAGAATAAGACAAAGAAGGTAAAACACAATTATTCAGAAAAAAGAAAAAGTCGACATTTGTCCGACCAATAATAAGAAATGAAGATGCTAAGCAAGGTGGAGATTAGACGGAAACAAACAAGTTCCAGACACCCTTCAAGTAGCCAACAATTTCGTCACCACCTAATTTACTTTCACCATACAATCTATCGACGAAACTGATTGGAACTTCGCCAATGGTCAAGCCCAAACTTCTGGCTCTGACAACCATTTCCATTTGGAAGACGTAACCCTTTGATTTAGTAATTGCGATGATCTTTTCTAAGGCTGGCTTCTTGTACAATCTGAAACTACCAGTCAAATCACTAACTCTTGGGTTCAAAACGGTAGAAGCCAAAAAGTTGGCACCTCTACTCACTAATTTTCTCTTTAAGTCCCAACCGTAAACACCACCATTACCAGCGTATCTGGTGCCAGTAACAATATCAAAATTGCCTTCTTTTTGCTTCTTGATGAATTCAGGAATAGCCTCAGGGTGGTGAGAGAAATCGGCATCCATGATAATCACAAAGTTACCACTGACGAAATTCAAGGCGTGGACATAAGCAGTACCCAAACCCAACTTACCGGCTCTTGGTTTCAATAAGATGTGTTTTTCACCGTATAACTTGATCAATTGCTTAGCAACTTCTTGGGTTCCATCTGGAGAGGCATCATCGACAATAATAATTTCCCAATCCAACTTGTTTTCTTGAAAAGTCTTAGCCAACAAATAAGTAATAATTGGAAGATTCTTTCTTTCGTTATAAGTAGGCAAAATCACAGAATATTTATCCCCAGCCATTTTCTATTGATATATTATAATAGAGGATTGTTTATTTATTTAATTTTTAATCTTCTTCAATTTGAAATGTAAACATCGAGTTGTTTTTCACTGCGCTATACCTATTGTGTGAAAATGACAACGTACTCTTCGGCAGGGCAACCAACATGCCAACAGAGAAACCAGAATTCAGACAATCAATATACAACACAGAATAGATCCAAACCACACCCAACTACAACAACCAAACAATCAAGAGCCAATCACTAGTGGGGCGGTGATTAGTGGAATTAAGATATTTAGAGATTGCTTTTCGTCAAAACAATCCCATTACCGGTATCCTCAGTGTTTTTTTTTTGGTTTTTTTTGGTTTTTCTAGTTGATAACATATTATGTCCTACGACCCAGAGGACGACTTTGATAATAATCCGTTTGCACAACCGCAACATGATGTTCTAAACAGTGATGGTTTCAAGCCAGACGAAAACCAGTATCATAGTCCTTACAATAATATATATAACAACAATCCAACAGTGAATGATTTCAGCAGAGATGTTGCCACCGATAACGCTGATGCCGTTGGGGGTTCTGGAGGGTTGATAACTGCTGATAAAGAAAACCAGGAATTGCCAAAGATCCCAGACCAGGAAAACACAACGACGGCGCCATCGTCAGAAGAACAAGGAAAACCAAATTTTGAACCTGATTTAACTTTGCTACCTGAACGTCGTTCTAAGAAAAATTACCACATAACCATCAAAGTTGTTGGAATCGAAAGGGTAGCGAAAAAAGATCCAATTATTAAATTCAATGCTTTGACAAATTTGCCAAACTTCAGGGGTACCACTTTCAAAGATATCAGAAGATCTTACGCTGAGTTGGAAAAGTTTTTCCAATATTTGAATGGCGCAAATCCTGAATGTTTTGTTCCATCATTGCCTGCGGCACAAACCAGTTATGGAGCTGGCTCCGAGGAAGATGAGGAAGCTTTGGAAAGACAGTTGCAAGACTGGTTCAATAGGGTTACTGATAACCCGATCTTGATACGTAATGAAGAGTTCGTGTTCTTCATTGAAAATGACTTTGGTTATAACCCAATAAACAAGGGTAAGGTTCCAGCAACGGGATTGAAAAGAAAAACATTAAAACAGTTCCAACCGCCCTATGATGAGGTAACAGAATTGGTGGAATTTAGACCATTTATAAAATCCGTTTATTTAACTACTCAGGAAATTATTAAAACATTTGATAAAACAACAAGATTAAGAAAGAATTACGGATTGCATGTTACAGAATTGGGTCATAAAATCACAGAATTGACCAAGATGGAAACTTTGCATCCAGGAATGGTGAACTTGTGGCAAAAATTCGGTAAAAGTATGATTGTTTATGGAGATATTGAAGCTGTCAAATCAGTCTACGAGCTGGCATTATTTGGCGATGAGATTACCAGAATTAGCAGTGACTCGTATATTATCAAGGAACAATTAACCAATAGACATCTTTTGATGCGAGAATTGATCAATGCGGAACAAATCACTAAGAGCAAGCACGCCCAGGCTTTGAAGGTGAAAACTAAAAGGTACGAAGATCCAGTCAAAATTGATCAAATCATTCGGGAATTGGAAGAAAGTAAAAAAGTGGAAAACATGCTAAGGGCAAAAGTTGACAGAGTTTCATCTAATATGTTGATTGAGAAGCAACAAGTCGTTAAGCATCAAGATCAGCAGTTCAGAACTATTCTTCGGAGTTACACAAGGAAAATTATCCACCATGAACGGAAATTATTGAGTAATTTCGAAAAAATTAGACTTGATGTCAGATCAGTGGATGAAAATGGTGGATTGAGTAGATTAGGGAGAGAGAACAACCCAAAAATTGTTAGTAACGTGAGAAATAGTCAACGTTTCGATGGTGATGATTGGAGTGGAGATAGAAAACATAAGAGAAACTCTAGCAGTATTAGCAAAGATAGTACTACCAACGAAGTAACAGGAAAAACAGGAGTTGCAGCCTCAATGAAGCCTATTGAGCAAGTAGAAGAGACTTTTGATGCCAGAAGTGCAGCAACTTTATTAGGAACTCTGGCATTCTAAATTGCAGAAGAAGAAGGAGGTTTTCAAGTCTTTTTTTTCGGAGATGCTAAGCATCATTTTGCTCAAATATTGTTACATGTTTTTCAATCTACATAGTGTAAACCTTTAATAATTTCGGGTCTCAGTGTATACCAGTGCTTCTATACAGACACCAGTGTAAGAATAAGCTACGTGTATTTAACCAGAAACAAAATTTTGGATACAATAGCCCACATAATTCAATTATGCTACTGCACAAGAGTAAAACATTTTATTCCTGTAAAGAATCTGTTTTCCTCATTTCTTTTCGTGATGCATTTGCCGTCGTTCTAGAACTGATATTATTAACTTTTTCATATCAAATCGCTAGTGACCTCTGGTGTTTTTCGTTATTGAGTTTTCTAATGAAAAAACGAAAAAAGTTCTCTATAAATAAACTTACATGCTTTAAAGTTTAATTTTCAGTCACCTATGAGGGAATGGTTGCGCCCACAAGTTGGGATTGCTCTTTTCTTCGTTTTTAACTGTTTTTTGGGAAAAAAGATATCATCTTTCAATCTATATATATATATATATTTTATTTGATTTGAAAAGTAATACACCATCATCACAATGAACGAGCAACTGGATTATGGTCCTGTTGATGATGGTGGGAAGGGTAAGGTTTCTGATGATCCTAATTACATCCCCACAATAAGCGATATCATTGATATTTCAGAAGGTAATAAAACAGAGAATTTCATGAAGTTTATGAAAGAAACGTCACATTTTGAAACATCTAGACTTTGGGCTACTATTTTGGGATATTTTCCAATCTCTTACGACCTTTCTGATGAATACATACAAGGTAACACTGCAACTCCTGAGAGCTCAATCAATCGATTCCACTCCTATATTGGGAAAACTATCCAATTTCTCGACACTACTAGAATCGATGAAAAAGTGATTGAGGAAAGTTTTGAAAAAATCGTGAAGTCTACCAAAAATAAATCCATTAGGTCTTTGGAGAAATTCAATCTCAAATTATGACATTGTTTGCAAGTGCGTTATGCTTTCAAGAAAGAAGAGTATGCAAAATTGAAAGATGACAAAGCCTTGTATCATGACCATGTATTTAGCAGCGTAATTGATCCATGTTTTAAAGTTTTGAATTATATTTTGGAAGAAGATTTTGCCAATATTATTCCTCTAACTTTGGAAACGAGACTAGGGAACGATGATGTCGGTATTAACATGTTTCCAGACATAAATGTCACATAACATGGGAATCATAGAGTGTGTGTGGGTAAAGTAAAAAGACCGACTATCTCCAACATTGTTGATTATTTGGAGCTGCTAGATTCTGGTAACAGAGAAAGAGAAAGACCAAAAGTAGATGACCATCAGAATTCAACTTCAAAATCCATCTTGAACCAAATCATGATTTATATGGTCACCTCTAAAATCCCCATTGGGGTTCTCTCAGATAGCTTTCTTTATCTTTTTGTACGAATCTTGGACTTGAAAATCAACCGTCAGGATATCAGTTATAAATTGGACTTTTATTGTGCTAAATCAGCCAGTGCCCTTGAAACAGAGGGCTCAGTGTCTTATTGTGGACAGAAATCTGTTGATACTTTGGAAACCTTCACTATCAAAATTAAATTTGATGAGCTTTCGGAAAATGGTGTCGGTAGAGAAATACAAGCTGGCTTTGGTCCAAACTCTCAAGTTCTTCGGTTGAAGGTCAAAGAGCTCAAGGAAGCAAACGTCATGATAAAGGAGGTCAACGATGAAGAAATTGTTACTATAAAGATTTTTGATCCTCTGAAGTACATGATCAACGTCAAAGAGCGCGTGTTTCCTCAAGGACCAGAAGAGACTATGCTGACCCATTTCATTAATGAATTAATTTCATACAGCTTGATTGACAGGTATAACCAGAACAACCTAAATCAAAAGATTCATAAATTAAGAATCTACAAAATCAGTTTCTTTAAAATCTACAAACAACCAAGCAATCCTGCTGAAGATTCGGAAAGTGTTGATTTATACGTGACATGTGGACCTGGTTTTATAATGGAGGAATTAAAAGATAAGCCAAAGACAAAAGAAGATTTTGAAGATGGGGAAAGGCAGCTTAAATTGCTTCATGAGGCTGGAGTATGCCATGATGATATCACAATGAATGTCAAACATATCTATGAGAGATTGTGATGGCCCCGAGAAAGAGTTTGTTTTTTTAGATTATGATACATCAGTGCTACCCCCTACTCCAGAATATGGCTGCTCAAGTGTTTCCAGTTCAGATTTGGAAGAGCCTAAATGGCTTAAGCAATCAGTATTTGACAAAGGAAAACAGTGATTGATACTGAGATCAGAAGAGCTATCATTTTTTATTTTTTTGTTAGTTAATTTTTTGTGTTGAATATATGTAGGAGACAACAAATTGCTCATCATTTGCAAATTAAACAATCAATTGAACTTGATTAAATCTGTAGCTCAAATTACCACTAGCTAATGTGATGATTGTATCAAGCCACTTACTTCCGTTCATTACACTCTTAATTGAAGCTTCGCTCTTGTGATGCTTATTGTTTATTGGAGAGCTTCGTATATAATCATTCTGGCCTCTTGTATTGCACAGTGCCATTGTCTATACTATAATGGTAACATACAAGAGCCAATTCGTTACGATCTGCACTTTGCGAATTAACAGTAGGCATTGCTTCAGTCCCGAAGTGTCTTAATAGGAGAATTCAGTTGATTTTTCTCATCATTACACTATTCACGATTTTTTACTATCACAGCACATTTCCACTGAGTCTACGTAGGGTTTTCATTTCAAGTTTTCTGGGAGTATTGTTTGGAAAAAAGGTAATTTTCTTTCTTATTTTGTGCAATGGCCTGGATAATAAAATGATTACTATTCAATAGTCTCTCATGTCGGAGATTAGACTCTACCAGCCACTCCCACGTGCAGATAGATAGACGTGCACAACACCCACACACCAGCCACCTCAGCTACCCAGGGCACTCACTGGCAGGGGTCAGCGCTTGAAACCAAGAACCAAAACTGCCCGTTACCCGCAGTGAAAACCCATGGTGTGAAAATTTTTATTTTATCTTTTTTCAATTTTTATTTTATTTTCTCCCTTGATCCTCTCTTTCTCCAAAGCTGTTTTTGCAGAAGTACTCAACCTACTACATCAAGAATAATTAGCAAAAATGGGTACGTATATTTATATCAAGATCTTCTAATTGCGCATCTTTCTATCAGTTGCGTTGGCGTTACTATTGGAATTGATGATGTCTAAAGGGAAAAAAAATGGGGGGTTTCAAAGCAACTAAAAAATTTTCTCTTTTTTTCCCTCTTGGTGTTATGGAACAGATTTGTATTTCAAATATAATGAGCACTTCGAAAGAATGAGCACTAACAAACATTATAGTTGCCTTTACCATTGAAGAAATCCGTTCCCTTATGGACGTTGTTACCAACGTTCGTAACATGTCTGTGATTGCTCACGTCGATCACGGTAAATCCACTTTGACTGATTCTTTGGTCCAAAAAGCTGGTATTATTTCTGCTGCTAAGGCCGGTGAAGCTCGTTTCACCGATACCAGAAAGGATGAACAAGAAAGAGGTATTACTATCAAGTCTACCGCTATCTCTTTGTATGCTGAAATGAGTGACGAAGATGTCAAGGAAATTAAGCAAAAGACCGAAGGTAACAAGTTCTTGATTAACTTGATCGATTCCCCAGGTCACGTTGATTTCTCTTCTGAAGTCACTGCTGCTTTGCGTGTTACCGATGGTGCTTTGGTTGTCGTTGACTGTGTTGAAGGTGTTTGTGTCCAAACCGAAACCGTCTTGAGACAATCTTTGGGTGAAAGAATTAAGCCAGTTGTCATCATTAACAAGGTTGACAGAGCTTTGTTGGAATTGCAAGTTACCAAGGAAGATTTGTATCAATCTTTTGCCAGAACTGTTGAATCTGTTAACGTTATCATTGCCACTTACACTGATAAGGATGTCGGTGATCTTCAAGTCTACCCAGACCAAGGTACCGTTGCTTTCGGTTCCGGTTTGCACGGTTGGGCTTTCACTGTCAGACAATTCGCCACCAGATACGCCAAGAAGTTCGGTGTTGACAGAGAAAAGATGATGAAGAGATTGTGGGGTGACTCTTTCTTCAACCCAAAGACCAAGAAGTGGGCTAAGAAGGAAAAGGACGAAAAGGGAAGACCATTGGAAAGAGCTTTCAACATGTTCGTCTTGGACCCAATCTTCAGATTGTTTACCGCCATCATGAACTACAAGAAGGAAGAAATCCCAGCTTTGTTGGAAAAGTTGGACATTGTCTTGAAGGGTGCTGAAAAAGAATTGGAAGGTAAGGCTTTGTTGAAGACCGTTATGAGAAAATTCTTGCCAGCTGCCGATGCTTTGTTGGAAATGATTGTCATCCACTTGCCATCTCCAGTCACTGCTCAAGCTTACAGAGCTGAACTTTTGTACGAAGGTCCATCTGACGATGAATCTTGTATTGCTATCAAGAACTGTGACCCTAAGGCTGATTTGATGTTGTACGTCTCCAAGATGGTCCCAACCTCCGATAAGGGTAGATTCTACGCCTTCGGTCGTGTCTTCGCCGGTACCGTTAGATCTGGTTTGAAGGTCAGAATCCAAGGTCCAAACTACGTTCCAGGTAAGAAGGACGACTTGTTCATCAAGGCTATCCAAAGAACTGTTTTGATGATGGGTAGATTCGTCGAACAAATCGATGACTGTCCAGCTGGTAACATTGTTGGTTTGGTTGGTATCGATCAATTCTTGTTGAAATCTGGTACTTTGACCACCAACGAAAACGCTCACAACTTGAAGGTCATGAAGTTCTCTGTCTCTCCAGTTGTTGAAGTCGCTGTTGAAGTTAAGAACGCTAACGATTTGCCAAAATTGGTTGAAGGTTTGAAACGTTTGTCCAAGTCTGACCCATGTGTCGTTACCTCTATCTCTCCATCTGGTGAACATATTGTCGCTTGTACTGGTGAATTGCACTTGGAAATTTGTTTGAGTGACTTGCAAAACGATCACGCCGGTGTTCCATTGAAGATCTCTCCACCAGTTGTTTCTTACAGAGAAACTGTCCGTGAAAAGTCTTCTATGACTGCCTTGGCTAAGTCTCCAAACAAGCATAACAGAATTTACTTGGAAGCTAGCCCAATTGACGAAGAATTGTCTCTTGCCATCGAAAGTGGTAAGGTTAACCCAAGAGACGATTTCAAGGCCAGAGCTAGAATCATGGCCGATGAATACGGTTGGGAAGTCACTGACGCCAGAAAGATCTGGTGTTTCGGTCCAGATGGTACTGGTTCTAACTTGGTTGTTGACCAAACTAAGGCTGTTCAATACTTGAGTGAAATCAAGGACTCTGTTGTTGCCGGTTGGCAATGGGTCACCAAGGAAGGTCCTCTCTTTGGTGAAAACATGAGATCTATCAGAGCTAACATTATGGATGTTACTTTGCACGCTGATGCTATCCACAGA
The DNA here is from genome assembly GCA_031125765.1 of Saccharomycopsis amapae. Taxonomy (NCBI): domain Eukaryota; kingdom Fungi; phylum Ascomycota; class Saccharomycetes; order Ascoideales; family Saccharomycopsidaceae; genus Saccharomycopsis; species Saccharomycopsis amapae. Next base: position 66,097 of record JASTVC010000038.1, read on the forward strand.
GGTGCTGGTCAAATTATGCCAACCATGAGAAGAGCTGCTTACGCTTCTATCTTGTTGGCTGAACCAAGAATCCAAGAACCAGTCTTCTTGGTCGAAATCCAATGTCCAGAACAAGCTGTTGGTGGTATTTACTCTGTTTTGGCTAGAAAGAGAGGTCAAGTTATCTCCGAAGAACAAAGACCAGGTACCCCAATGTTCAACGTCCAAGCCTACTTGCCAGTCAATGAATCTTTCGGTTTCACCACTGATTTGAGACAAGCCACTGGTGGTCAAGCTTTCCCACAAATGGTGTTCCACCACTGGTCCATCATTGATGACGATCCAAGTGATGCTTCTACCAAGTCTGGTGCTATTGTCCTCGAAGGTAGAAAGAGACGTGGTATGAAGGAAGTTGTTCCAGGTTACGAAGAATATTACGATAAATTATAAGCAAGTTTTTCTCATTTTTAATATTTGTGAAATTCCTTATTTATTGATTTTCTGCTAATGTTTGTACAAAGCTTTCATTCTCAGTGAAAGTAATTTTTATTACCCTTTAATTTATATAACTGATTGAATGTTTATTTTATCAAAAGTTCTGTAGTTGAGTTTCTGTTTATAAGCCTTGGGATGTTTCTATGTGAATACTTTATCAATATTGCCCCGGGTAATACTTGGGAAGTACGTGTCACCAAAAAAAAAAAACAAAAGATCAAAATGTTGAAAAAAAACCCTAAACAGTGGCAGAGTATTTTGGGGAAAGTGTTGTTGCAGCAGGAATAAACGTTGAAAATATGGTGGCTTTAACACAAGGATCAATTCCTGAGTATGTTTATCGTGTAGCATCTTTTTTGGATGCCAAAGATATTGAAAAAATTCAAAAATGGAAAATAATAAATAAGTTAAAATGCAAAGAAGGCAATGAAAAGTGTCTATGGGTATAATTACAGGGGTGATTTACTAACATTTCTATTCAAAAAGGGTGAAGGAAAGCGAACCAAGAGCCTGTCTTAGGGAACGGACTGAACGGATCAGAAATTTCACCGATTTGGGGCCTCCAGATCTTGTGAATTTATTGAAATATAACTCGAATCAAAAGCAGCAAACCATCAGCACATTTCTTTATTACACAGGGGTGGATACCACAAGTTCTTCATCGATTGCTGCTCATTTGAATTTGTTAGCGAATGTCATCAGCAGCACACTGCAAATTTGGTTTGGCAAACCAAAACATTGGAAGGTTCAACAAGCCACTTACGCGGTGTACAATGTGTTTTCCAAAGTTGACACTAGAGTTACTGTTCATATCCCTGGGAAAGTAGAAACTATGATAATTGATTCCAAAGGTGAACCAATCCAAGAAACTGATAGATTATGGCTCGAGACTTTTGTGTCGGCCACCATCAGATCGTTGTTGAGTTGTTCCACCGAGGAAGAAGAAATCAATCCGGTGGTGGAATGTAGAAATTTGAACCCATTTCCAACAATTGAATTGGCCAGACAATTTTTAGATGCCTATGAAGTTTTATTCTTCGAAGGCCCTAAACTAGGCTGTGACATTGATGTGCAAATTCCAACTCTTGTCTCCAATTATTTCACCGATTGTTTTATGAAGACCTTAGAATTGACCAATGAATATGATTATGGGCTTAGAATACTAGAAAGATTAAAAGAAAAAGATACTTCTGTGTTGTCATTGATTGCCAAGGTGCATTTCATGAAAGATCAAGAAGTCAAGGCCATTGATATATTGCACAACTCGATACAATTACGTCCAAGAGACGCCAATTTATTGATGCTACAAACCGAATACTGTATCAAAAAGGAAATGTATGATTTTGCATTAACCTGTGCCACTCATGCTGTTAAAGCATCGCCATCAGAATATAAGCCATGGTCTCTACTTGTTAAAGTGTACACCATCATTGGGGATTTTGAGAATGCTTTGTTGACATTGAACTCTTGCCCAATGATACCGCACCGTGATAAGTTCCACTTACGAAGAGTTGTTGGCGCTTCTCCAGAATCAATGCATTTGCCATTGCCTATTGACGCCACTTTGGACGAAGTTAGTGCATTGAACGCTCAAGACGTGGCCGCTGAACATCAATCTGTGGATCCAAATTTGTTGAGTTTACCTGCTGCCAATTTGAAGTCCACATTTGCTAAAGCATACGAATTATTAACAGAAATCGTGCATAGAACCGGCTGGGAACAGTTATTAAAGTATAGAGCTAAAGTGTTTGTCATGGAGGAAGAATATAGAAAGGATAAAAGCAAATCGACTAGCAAGAATGCCAGTACCGAAAGTCAAGCGACTCCTAATCCAGAAGCTGCGAAATCTCCAGAAGTTCCCGACACACATTCAGATAACAATGAAGAAACGTCTATTTTGCAAGCATTCAAGAAGAAGAGATTATGTGAGAGATGGCTTGATAATTTGTTTATGTTGTTATACGAAGATTTGAGAGCCTTCAAAATGTGGCAAGCCGAATTCATTCATTTCCAATCACAAAGATTGGTATATAAAAAGAACACCCTCGAATGGGAATTACTAGGCTCAATTGCTTACAGATTGCACAATTACAAAGAAGCTTCTGGCGCGTTTTCGAATGCTTTGAGTGGCAGATTTAGTGTCAAATCTACTAAAAAACTCCTTACCTATTATCAGGAAGAGAAGAAAAGTTTAATTAAACAGTCATTGCAAACAAGCAGTAACAGTAACAATGGTTCAAACGGGGTTTTTAGTAATGACAGCACTCCAAAACTCAATGGTGGATCAAAGAAACCTTTGTCATCTCACCAAATACAGAAACGAATCCAAACTTTGGATGCGAAGATTTTGGATGCTATTGTAAAATTGGCAGTATGGAATCATAGATGGTACCGTGAATTCGACACTTTGACAGTCCAAGCCCTCAAAGGATTAGTAGAAGAAGACGGGCTAATTAAGGTTAGGTCACAGGTGCAGGCGTTGTATGTCACCGATAAGAATGGGGTAGGATCTTTATTGGAAGATTATTTCAACTTTTTAAAGTCTATTCATAGCTATGGTGTTGCTGAGAAGGATGATAACTGAGTTCTTATTATATAGATATATTAGTATTATTATAGTTATTGTTATTTTCATTGTTGATTTATGCCTTGATTCCAGGTGTTATAAAAAAATATGTTGTATTTTATGTTCTCCCCTAAGGAAACTCAATTTTAAGACATCGCACTAATAACTAAAGAAGCCATACTATTTGGAAACACGGGCACTATGATTAAATAGAACAAATAAAAAGAAACATTAATCTCTATAATTATAATTGAGATTCTTCATCCAGGTGGGATATTTCTATGAGTTAGTTCTGAAGACTATATAGCCCCTGCTCTCTACCCTGCTCTTTACAGTGCTACACAAAAACACTCCATTACAATAGTTTTAACGCCTTCAGCCAAAAAATAATATACAATTTCATTTACATCTACTCAATTAAAACATGATCTTGCCCTTCAGAAATTTTCTGCTTTTTGGACGTAGTAGTTTCATGTTCATCTATCTCATCAAGTTTATGTTTCTTTGATGCCTCATCTGTTTCATCTTCTTCATCAATAAGAATTGGAGCATCATCACTAATAGCTTGCAAAAGATCATCATCTTCTTTTTCGTCTTCCTGTTCTTCTGTCGCTTCTTTTTCTGGTGCGTCAGGCAACTCCATATCTGGAACCTCAATTTTGCCAGAGTCCATGGCTTCAATGTATAGTTCAACCGCTGCCTTTTCATCATTTTCATCATTCACAAGTAGGACTTCCCCTGCTTGGAAACCAATATCAGCGAGCTTCTTGTCTTTATTATCATCGAAATCAACATCATAGATCAATCTATCTTTACCTAGAATAAGGGCAATTTCATCATGTCCATATTTAAACCCTTTTACGAGAGCATCCACCACATCACTAAGCACAATCTCTGGGTCTGATAGATTAATTTTGAGAACACCTCGTGGAATAGAACATGATTTGCACTTACTATTGGATTCCACAACCCCGGAAGTACTCACGAATCTAGTGGCATCCTGGAAAGTATAAACCATCTTGGCGCCTTCACGAGGCTTAGCAGTGAACATTTGAAGGGAAGCGAGGGCAGAAAACCCGGAAATGATAGAATTGGTGGTGGCGATGGCAGGAATAATGTTCCCTGCAATTTGTTTGATGTCAAACTTGGATTTAAGCGGAATATGGAACATATGGGAACGAATGTTTGTGGCAGCAACCACAAAATCTAGAGTGACTTCATCATCTTTATCGAATTCAAGATCAGTTTCCCCATCAGCAAGACGCTTCTGAATTTCCTTAATCGAACGCATTAGAAGGAAAATATACTTTTCGATTGGCCAAACATCTTGTCCACGAGCAACATCATTGTCAGCGATTGCTTGTACTTTGTCTTTAACGGATGAATCCCACACAAGGGGAATTGGTCTCTTCCTTGTTTTCCATAATTCCTCAAGGGCCAAAAGTTTGTTAATATCCTTGATAAAGATCTTCTCAATAACGCTCTCAAAGAAATCTTCCTTGATAGCTAAATTCTTGAGTTCTTTCAATTCATTTTGTTCACTGACCATGTTTTTGATTTCGTCTTGGTTATCGGTACCAAAATCCGCTGGAGAGGTCTCTTCATCTTCGCCAAACAATTGACCAAACAAGTAATTTTTAGCCCAAGTGACACAGTGTACAGGCTGAGAAGGAGTAGAACGGATTGTGCAAACCGGATAGGTCTTTGGGGTCTCTTTTACAGTGCATTCATAACATTCGGTCTGATAAGGAAAAATTGGAGTCACTTGACCGTTAAACCCGGTGGTACCACTTTCAATCGAAGGTTTTTTTAGGAAAAGACACATCTTGTTAACGTAACTTCTGGCAGCGATGTTATCCAAGGCATTGAAAATAAAGTTGAACTGATCGAACCAAGAAAGTGGGAATTGTTTAGTATCCATGATGTTTGCCATATATGATACAAGTTTTGAGTCATGGAAATTAAAAGTTTCTACCGCAGCAACAGCAGTACTGGCCTTTGGCTTTTTGATATCTTTGTGACGGAAAAGAAATTGACGGTTCAAGTTACTGAGATCAATGGTATCCAAATCGACCACATGAATTTCTCCGTATCCCATAAGCACAAGGTCTTTAAGAAGTTCACATCCAATACCCCCAGCCCCAACAAGAAGCACTTTAGCGGCGCGAACTTTGTTCAACACATCCTTACCAAGAACAGTTTGAAGCTGAGAATCTTTCCCCATTATTTGAAAATAACTGCTTTTCACTTTTATTTCCTTTATCCACTCTGGATAGCGACGCGTTAGTAATATTTTTTTCCCCTCTAAAAATTATCCACATGGGTGTTATGTGCCTTGGCGTAAGACACTTTTATATGCCAACTGGACTCCTTATCTCCCGATGTTCTTGTTCTTCTTATCTCTTCAGTTCATCATTGTACCCAAAATAACTCTGCAAACACTATTTCTTACAGTATTTGCCATTAATGCTTAAAATTATTGATATATCATCAGCAACTTCAGGTCGTGAACTTGTTTCAGCTGCTGCTGATCAAGGTTTTTTATTTATCAAAGGCCATGGATATACTCCTTCTGAGGTTGAGGAACTCTTCAGATTATCAGAAAAATGCTTCAGTTTACCACAGGCCACCAAAATGAAGTACTCTTTACTGGACACTGAAAATGTGGGGTATACCAGAATTTATGCCGAAACTCTTGATACAAAAAAAGATGATATGGAATCTGCTAAAGGAGACCCCAAAGAGACATTCAACTTTGGCCAGTTAGATTTCTTAACCGGGATCCCAAATCAACGACTCCCTGGTATCATTGGGAAAGACAAGTCAAATCTCGATGTCCTCGCTTATCACGTAAAGAAAATGTACGGTATTTCTCAAAGAATCCTCGAACTCTTAGCAATTGGGTTGCAGTTAGAGGATCCACACTGGCTCAAAGAAAGATTCAAACGGGATATGGCCAGTGGACTGGCACTCCGCTTTCTCAAATACCCAACTCCAAACGAATTGGATCCTGCTACCGAAGTTAGGGCTGGGGCACATACCGATTACGGAGCGTTGACCCTATTATTTCAAAGACAACCAGGACTAGAGATCCTCCAGCAGAATCAATGGATGAAGGTACCTTCTCTTGAGTCGCTGAGTCCAGATGAAGCTGCCCCAATTGTTGTTAATATTGGTGATCAGCTTTCCTACTGGACCAACAAATACTTGGCGTCCACCATGCATAGAGTAAGATTTCCCGAGGATGCTGAATCCCAAGCCAATGCGAGATACTCAATAGTATTTTTCTGTCATCCGGCAGACGATACGGTTCTTAAACCGTTACAAAGCCCATTAATCAGTGCGGAAAAGCTGGAAGAAAGAAGATTAACGGCCAAACAACACCTTCGACGGAAGTTGGCTGCAGCGTACCACTGGGACGGCACCCCGTGACTGTTTTTTGACAGGTGAAGAGATTGCGGGGGGTTTTTTTAATTGCTTTTTGTGTATTTTTGTTGTTTCCTCTTCTCTTCTTCTGCCAATTCTCAATAAACCAGATAGAAAGAACATGACCTGTGGATATTATACTAATAGTTTTGGTACAGTAAGTTTGCTTGCTTCTTGCCCCATGCAATCCAAGAGACAAGGCGCTAACATGACAATGAAAAATATAGACCACCTACAGGTGCAATAACTCATTGGGTGCTGGTGGAATTGTTGGTGTGGTAGTGGGTATTGCGGCTTTTGTGGTATTTTTTGCAATCTTCTTCATCTTGACAAAGAGAATGCTTGCTCGCCGCCGTCAAAAGAAACATCCACAACCAGAACAGGTGTATCAACAGCCGATGACCCAACAGTCTTATTATCCTTCTCAGGGTCAACCACCTCAAGATTATTATTATCAGCAGAGCAATGCGAATTATGAAAACAACCCACCGTATCCTCCAGCTTATCAACGATAAATAAATTATAGCTTCACTTCAAAATTATTTTTTATTTCTGCCTTAAAATGCACTGTTTTAGCTAATCTGGTTTTCTACTTTCTGGTAATATTGTCTTTTTTTTATGTATATACAGTTAAAATATATTCAATCATTTAATCAGTCCGAGAATATGAGGTCAATTCGTGTGACACCCTTTCTTTATATATCTTCTTCTTCTTCTTCTTCTTCTCCTTCTCCTCATGCTTCTGCGTGGTGGCAGGTTAGGTGCCTTGGTCAAACGTACCAGAAAATCTCCCAATCTTTTGGGTTGAATGGTCAAACGATCCCCATGGTCAAGCCAAAATAATAATAAAGAGGACAATATATTTCGAAGAAGAAAAGATATTTGATATGGAATACCACGATAATAGAGTGATAGTTTCATGTTGGATTCACAAGTCACAAGGATGGGCACGTTTTCAGCTTGACCTCCCCACTGCCTTGTTCAAGCTGGGTCTTGCGATCACCTCTCATGCCAATGATGAAGGTTTATTTAAAAAACAGGGGGATCAATGGAAGCTACACGAGCTTTCAACGCTCTTTGATCATCCTCCATACGGAAAGAACCTTGACACTACCAACTCGCTATTTGATTTGGCGGAATATTGTTCGTTTTTCATCCATAAGATGTTTGAGCTACCTCGACCTTTGATTCCTTTTGAATTAACAAAACAGCTTTGTGACGTGGCTTTGGCAAATAATGAAATCATGCAAAAATTTGGATCTTTGGATATCTCTTTTTCTTTTACTAACGAATCCTCTGTTCCAGAAAATTTGTCCTTCCAGACGTCAATATCATCGGAAATTGGATTACCATTTACAATTACTGCGGCTCGCAGAGTAGCACTTGAACTTCAGTTTGGGATCTCCATGCAGTTAGCAGAGCTCATGTTTTATACTCTCAACACCAAACTTGCCACATTGCCAAGAGAGCAGCGAGATACTCTAGTCTGGACTCTTAATATTTTTGCATACCTTGTTAGGTCATGTGAAGATCAAGAGAAAGCTCACGAGGAATTACAATATTTGGCAACAGTGTTCAGAGCATCTATTCTTGATGATGGAAACAATGTTGAGATAGGAAGACGAGCTGATGTTGTCTTTACAATGTTGCTATATGGGGTAGGTATGATTGTTCCGGAAATTTTCCCACAAATCAGTAAATCAGCTACTCTAAAGAACACACCCATAATACTACCAAATACATCGCGAAAAGATAGACCAATAGCAAGAAACATCAATGATTATAATTTATCAAACCCTGGTGCTGGAAATATGGAACCGACAGTCCAAATTATCGAACAGAGAAATCCACTAATAGAGGTCTCTAGTGCTTCCCCAATACAGAAAAGTTATCCACCAGATTCTGAGGTTCCAGCATCACCGTCCCCCTATCCAACTGTTCCCAGTACTCCAATACGGGCGGTAAGATCTAAAGAATCACTGACATTGCACACCAATCCTAGTAGTGCACGAACTCAGCGGTCGATGGAACCAGAAGATTTAATAATGCATGATGAACTATTACCAGAAGAGTTTGAAGAACTACAAGAAATTCTTGAAGAGTTAAAACTTAGCCCAAACAGCAGAGTCCCATTCAAATGTGGCAAACCGTTATTACAGCACTTGGCATTACCTCCAGCGAAGTCGGCAGTATTGGTAAGAAAAGGTAGAATCATCTTGGATAATCGTTGATCATGTTGATATTAAACAGCAGGTTGCAAAATGAAATTTGTAATTAATCACAGTTTGCCTAGTGTGATATGGTGCAAATCGATCAGAAACCAAGCTAATCTTAGAAAAAGACTATGAACGACACAATAGAAATCTGTTAGATATAGTTAATAAATATCCGGAACCTACTAAACCGAGGATGTAATTTTATAGTATAATAGTTATGTATACCACAGTGTGGTTGTATTGTAGCATATTGCACGATGCGAATTGGCGAATTTTGACATCTGCAAAGAAACACATGTCAATTACATTGCTTATTTTCAATATTTCATATTTTGCTTTGGTGAAATAAAAAAAAAAGAAAAATAAAAGAAAAATGGTTTTTACACCGTACACCAATATATACTGTGACAGTCCTACTGAATTATTATTATTTTCTTCTTTCCTAAAAAGAAGTTGTTGTTGTTGTATGTGTTTTGAAGCAAGATCCACAGTTTTGGAACTTTTTTTTATTTTTTTTTTTTTTTTTTTTTTTTTTAGCTCATCGCATCCCTTGTGGTGGGGGGTGTGTTATCCCTTTATTCTTTAAACACTGATTTTTGATTGTTATAAACTCTTGTTATTTCCTCTGATCGATTAAAATTAATTCTTAATTAGTAACATCAGAATACACTAATAGCTCATTGATATCGTGTACCAACTAGCGATTAATCTGTTCATTTCCATGTGGACCCTCTAGTGTACATACATACATACATACATACAGACCTGTCAAACCTCAATAACAACACCATTTTCTAAACACCAAAATTGCCTCAAAATGCCAAAGAAGCCCATATATTCATTGGAGCAGAAAACTGCCTTTGCAGCGTGGTCTGCAAATGCTGAAAAAGATGTTTATCTTCATGATACTAGTCTTGATGAGTCCAACATATTTTCCTATCCAGAAGACTCTGGGAATGATAACTTTAACGATCCATTTGAATTGAGTAACCCACTGGCTGAAGATTCATGGATAAATTTTGAAGAGAATTCTGGATCAATATTAAAAGATGCAAATGGATCAGTCATTGAAAGCAATTATAATCTGACCAGTCTTGAAGGCGATAAAGTTCTCGCAAGCTCATTAACCACCATCCTTGCCATGAAGGAGGCATCCGTATTAGAACAATCTGGATCATCTATCGAGCCTTCAATTGCTCACATGGTTCCTTCAAAATTATCTTGCATCTTTGCAGCCACTATCCCTGCCGGATCCATCCATGAAGATGCTAATGAATCGAAACCCGAACTAAAAATTACAGTTTCTCCACAAGTACTTCTCTTGTTGGTAGGTTGCTCCTTCTCATTAGGATACCTCATAGGATTGCAAGGTTATAGATTTCTCAAGGATCAAAGGATTAGGTATAAAGCTTTTCAATAACACACTAGCTACAATTACTACCAATAGGGAAAGCAAAAGGCCTGGATTGTCAGGGAAAATTTTCCACATTGAATATCTGATTTTTTGTTTTATTTCTTTTTTGTTAACATCTTCTCTTTTTCTCTCAATTTTAATCTGCTATTGCCTGTTTCATATCTTCTTTCTTTTTGTATTTTCCTGACTAGTTTCCCCATTTTGATTGTTTATAATCTTGTTATTACAATAAATGAAAAATAATATAATCTATTAAAATAAGAGAACATACCAAAAGAAGCTGAAAAAACATAAACCAAAGCACCAACAAAAGAATATCACAACCAACTTGCTCATTCATAGTCTGTCATGGAATATTCTTTCCAATCCTTTTCTGAAAATTGCGGCATTGTAATCAAGAACCGCAAGCGTGGCAGAATCATCTGCGCCAATACCATCGTCTCTAATGAAAGCAATTAAGCAGAGATCCTTTAAAACTTCATGCAAATAAAGCTTGATCCCCGAACTCAATTTGGAGACACATCTTAACCTTTTTTGCTTTGGGGCTGATTCACCATCGGTGCTAGCCCCTTCAGTTATACTACCTTCTAGACTTGAAGAATCATCATCATGGTTTCCCCCAAGCAACGAATCTAAGTCAATGCTTAAGTCAATAAGTTCAGCACAAACTTCGTATATCTTTGAATCAAGGGGCGATGAGTCGGTGACAAAGTACAATTTGGATTTCAAATCACAAATGAATGCCTTTTCAATGGCGGAATGCTGGACAAAATTGTCCAATAAGTTTTCAAGGCTCGGTAATTCTGGAATTAATCGAGAGATGATCTTCGATAGCACTTCATAGATACTTTGATCATAAATAGAAGTTTGGTAAAAATCAATACCTGCGAATGATTCAAGACCTCCATCGTATAACATTTCACTGGTACGATCCTTAATATCTCTTACGGTATCGTCTCTAAATTCTTCTGAAAGCCCATCAATTTTATGAACCAAGACTTCCACTCTAATATTTGGATTTTCCATATATGCCTTCTCAACCACTCTAATCAAATTCCGTACTGCCCCATAATACTCATCTTGCGCGTCAATCACATAAATAATCGCCCCGGTTTGTCTAAACATTTGAGAATTGTCATATTCCGGGTCCACATAGTCGATTTGTCCCGGAAGTTCCATAAGGTTGATATTTATAAGCGAAGCAACGTTCAAAACTTCAGGTTTTGCGGTACTTTCGATGTAAACAGATTCCCAAGGTTTCATTTTGTGGAAGACCGCCTCAAGAATTGATGATTTCCCGCTACGACGACGGCCCATGAGAATCACAGTTGCAGCGTCATTATTGTGGTTACCCCCACTGTTGTTATATTGCAAACTGTCCTCTTCATCCGAATAACTCATCTTAACTTGTCTACCAGAGATCTAATATGGGTGCAAAAAAACGGTGTGTCATCGTCGTTCACATTGCAGTAACCAAAAAGATTATAATCAGCCAGCAAAAAACTCTGTATTTTTCATCACGTGAGACATATTATATCTATCTCTGCACAACACAGTGCCTTTTTGTATTATCAGCACTCGCCATATAGTAATAGAGGATATCTGAAAGAAGAATATATATATATATGCTCCAGATCCATTTTATTGTTACAGCATGTGTTTGAGAAACCGTTTTGAAGAACACCCTCTTTTGCGCGCATATGATCTTACATTGGGTGGCCGATCTTTTGCACATGATGGTACACTTGGTGAGCAAATGAATTGTCATGATGCCTAATTCTTTCTTTATTCATACTAATAGTGATGAGATAAATAGAATGGAACTTGAATGTTGTACAGCTTATGACTCCAGTAGGATGCAGCATCTGTATCGTCATCAAGTGAATCGGCACATAATTAACAAGTTGGCTTAAGCTGCTCAAGAAATATATCGATATCCAAGCGCAAAAACAAGGGGATTTGGGGATATATTCAAATTGTTATTTTTCTAACCGTGTTTCTATTCAGTCATAATTTCTCCTTCTATTATATGATGTATAGTGAATTTTGTATGTTTCTAAATACGTAACTAATACCAAAACTTAGAAGAGCCAGAAACATAGTAAGGATTCTAATTCTATTTTTCCCCATTCCTTTCGTAATCCGTAGTATTTGTGAAAGAGCTGTCTCATGCTATTATCATGATCATTCAAGGATCCAAGCTCAGGTTTCCTCTATTTACAGAACTAGGCGCACCACAGGACGCGAAATTTTTCAATGAAAATTAGTGAGAGCATTAACTACCATTGATTTAGTATTGAATTTTATGTTAAATAGAGAGAGTAATCCATGATGAATGAAAATTTCTATGGTGTACTAGAAACAAGAAATATCGATAGAGTTCAGGTTGGAGATCTTGAGTACCAAACTTGGTACGGGAACTCTCTATACTTTGGTAATGATTGCAAAACGTTGGGGTACAAATACCTGCATCTAGATACTCGGTTAAAGAAAGTGGTGAAGAAACAACCCAGTGATATTTGGTTAGACAAATTGTATGTTTGTGGGTACTGTTTTAAATACACTGATGAGGCAGAATCAATGGAGGAACACCGCCAATCTTGCAAATACGCCACAAAACAGCCGGGAAGAGTGAAGTACAAAGACTCTCAGTACACTATAAGAAAAGTAAAAGGATCTAGACACGAATTGTTTACTCAATGCTTATGTCTATTTGCCAAATTATTCCTTGATAGTAAATCTATCTTCTTCTCCGTGGAAAATTTTGATTTCTATGTGGTGTATGGCGAAGTAGAGGGCCGTCCAACTCCAATGGGGTATTTCTCCAAAGAGGTACTACAGTGTTTTGATGAGAATAACCTAGGATGTATCTGTGTTTTTCCTCCTTATCAAAATAGAAAGTTGGGTACTTTGTTAATTGCGTTTTCCTATGAGCTTTCAAGGTACCAGGGAATCATATCGGGCCCAGAACATCCGTTATCAACGTTCGGTAAAGTCAGTTATATTAATTTCTGGAGCAAGTACCTTGCCCACGAGTTTTTATATGGACGCTTCAGATATATTGAAGATATAACCATTGACGAAATAGCAAGATACACTGGTTTTAGACAAGAGGATGTGGTGACAGCTCTTGAAAGTATGCAGGCGCTTCGGAAAGTGCCGTTACCAGATAGTCCCAGGGACAGTGATAGATTCCTGCTACTTGTGCTGAAGACAGCGATGGAACAATGGGTCACGAGGAAAAATGTTAATTTGGAACTGCTAGGGATATTTGACGAGCACGCGGTGATATTTGAATGAGCCGTCAAAGCATAATCATATGCCGCCCGAGGCATCATCCTGCGGGTATGGTGTGTTTGTGCGTGCTCATCACCTCCGATGACCTTATCGATCTCTTTTTTTTTTTTTTGTTGTTTGTGATGATCCTTTTGTGTTTCTCCTTTTTAACACACAATCATAAGACAAAAAATAAGTTTCCCAGTGACATCAATTATTCTGTTGCATTGAATCATTTCAACTCCAGCTTTATACTGTTACTGTGCCGCTACTTTCCTCACGATAAAGATTATTTTTAGTTTGACTTTGACAGTTACGCCGGGTGCTTAGAATTGCTATCATTGCCACCAATCAACGATCAAAGCTTTTACCATAAATTTGTATGTTGATGGTCTATAGTTACTACAGATTTCAAAGATATTTAATACTAATAGAACCTTGCCCCTAGTTATTTTCAAACAATGGCCTCCACCCAAACTTCAGACAGCAAGGACTCAGCTTCCCCTTTTCCCGAAAGTCGCTCTCCAAATCCTGATCACGGCTTCCTAGTGATTGATGCAGGTGAATCCTTAGACCACAACACCTGGTCGCTTATTCTTACTGATGATGAGGCTCGTTCTACCAGCTCTTCTGAATCTGGTAGCATTGAGGACGTTGATGCCGATAATATTTTTTCTGACTATTCGGACGAAGAGTTCGCGGAGAGAAATGTTGCCAACCAAAACGAAGTTAAAGAACAGGACCATCGCCATTCTACCAAGCTGACTTCTATTGGTGAAGGTATTGCGAAGTGCTTCCAGTTGCCAAAGATTAGTTTGAAATCTAGAACAGAAAGGGTTTCTTCTAAATTATCAGGGTTCAAATTGGACTCTTGGTCAAAGAAAATAGCAGCGACTTTACTTGTAATTATGTTCAACGTGGGAATGTATTATCAATTCTTCAATAATGCTAAACTAACACAAGATGGGGCTTCCTTGTTCGGTTATAAAGAAAATATTTTGACCCCGCAGGAATTATATACTACAGTTTTGGTGAAAACTACTGCAACAAAGACAGAGATTGTTCAGTTACCAGCTGAGACTATAACAATAGAACATTTTGGATTTCAAGTTCCAGATTATGTTAAAAACTATTACTCCATTGAAAAACGGAATGTTATTAAACATTTTAAATCATTTTATGACACAACTTTGAAGGATCACAAGTTAGTGTCAGAAGTTAATGTTATTTACTCTGGAATTAAGAATGAGGCTTCTAAATTTGGCGACTCTAAGGTTGGCGAATTCATAAATCATAATGTTATCCGCCATTTTTCTGCGGAGAACAGCGAAAAGGGTTTTAGATTGGGTCAGAAAGTTTATAAATCAATGTGTCACATAATTGGGGAAGTGGGAAAAGAGGTTGAAGGGGCGTATGTGGAAAACAGTCCTATTGTGATCAAGTTCTTGAATGACCTTAAGGATCAATCTTCAAAAACTGGGATCGTCGTTGGCAAAACCTTACAGGAGCATTATTTGCTGACTAAATCAAAGGTGATGACCTTCAACTACTCAAAGGCATTTGATGATTCCTTTTCAAGTTTGTCTAACCAAGTGTTAGAAAATTTTGACGCCGCGAAACAGTTATCAAATAACTTTTATCAAAGTGATTCAGTGCAAAATGCTATTGAATCAGGTGATAAATTCGCAGTGAATTTTAAGAGTTTGTTAGCCAGAACCTCTAAATCATCTGCTAAATCCCTCAAGTATGGGTATGATAATTTGTTCATGAAGTCAAATTTTGACGCCATTAGGGATTACAACACCAATGTCTTATCTGAATTGACAAAGAAAGTCACTGATCAGTTGAAGTCCAAAGTCAAACATGTGTCAAAGGTCTCATATGAAATTTGGAAAAATCTTTTCCTTGTCGAATGAATGATTGGACCCGATTTTTTTTTTTTTGTTTATGATGTAACTTGTGATTTTAATGTGCTTTAGTTGCCCAGAGTATTTAAAGTGTTCTGTCCTTTCTTTTTCTTTTTCTGTACGAGAATGGTGCGCATGTTTTGTGATTGCCTTTTCTTGTTTTTATTTTTATTTTTCCCTTTTTTCTGTTTCCCTTCCTCTTTATTATTATTTGGTATTTCTTTTTTCTTTCTCACTATTATTATTTTTCTTTTTTCTTATCTTTGAGTTAGCTTTGATTTCGGTGTTTGGTTTTCCGTTTTTTCTGTTGTGTATTGGGGGAACTTTTTTATTTTTTCCCTCCCTCCTCTCTTCTTATTTATATTTATTGTGCCTTGATACTTCAGTATGTTTCTTCTTATATATTGGGATCTTTATATTTTATTACGAGTATCTTTGGAGACAAGCTTGTTCTTGATTTTTTAGGTATTTGGATTCTGAATGAATTTTTTTTCTCTTCTATATCTGTCTATCTCATTCCTATTCAAAATTGCTGATCCCTTTGTTTTATTAGTACGTAGTTTTCCTTTTATTTTTCCTTCATTTCATTTCATTGTATTTGATTGAATCAAATTAATAGATATACAGTTTTACTATGTACAAAAGAAAGAATTAATGGATCAATACTTTCTGTTTTTTTTTTTCTTTTTTTTTTTGCAGCTTAATCTTTTTTCTCGACAGCAGCTGGCTTATCTAGATCCTTTGGCAAGCCCAAAGATTCCCAGTCGGATTTATCCATCAACTGATTGTCCATACGACAGGACAAGTAGCTTTTCGCTAACAAACGACAATTTGGGGCGTTATTTCCTTTGACGAGTTTCAAGCATTTGAGGTATTCTTGCATTTGGGTAGAGCATTCACCAAAATGATCCAATGGAAATGACCCACGCTCAGGTGGAGTAGGATTCCACCTTTTTAAAGAACCTAAGGACAGAAAGTGTTAGTATATATATGTATGTATTTCCTGAAACGAGTCTAAATCTTGAGAACCATGATTACTTACCTGGATTAGCAGACATCCTTTTGGGAACAACTTGTTTTTTTTTTTTTCCTACTTGTTTGTTTGTTTGTTTGTTTTTTTGTTTGTGGTAAACCAAACACAAATTCCAAAAAAGAGGCTCCAGGAGGTTGATTAATAGATGATGGCTAATATTCAGGGTTGTTTGTACGTCATGATGGTGATTATTTTTCTCATTGTGATTCTCGATGCCCTCTATATGGTGCGTTTAGTATAGTATGCTATATTATGCATACTTGAGTAAATAAACGTGGGTGTCATGATACAGAGGGGGTTTATAAGCCTGCATCGCACCCCATATTATCTCTTTTGTTAGCGGCAGAATAACAATCATATTATTACAAAAAGGACGTTAACTGTCTTTTGCGGCCTAGGCATTAAGTCTTGGTGCTAGCTGTTGATACTAACGCAACTTCTTAGTTTAAGATTTTGTTGAGTGGTTGTGTCTTCCAACCGAGTGCGTGGCCCGCCATTGCCTGTTTCTAGCTATCTGCCTATTCACATTTGTTGGCAATTTCCTAATTTATAGCACCACAGAGTTTTAGTCCCACATGTAACGTTGTAGTAAAAGTATGATGATATTGATGAGCTACCACAAGGTACTTTCAAAAAATAAATTACAGTCTCTCTCTCTTTCTCTCTCTTCATCTAAATCCCGAGAAATGTGTTTATCTCCCGGGAAATAAATCCAATAGTGACATCGGTAGCGAGTACCGGGTGTAGCATGATCTATTGTTCTCGAGCAACCCGTGTGTGTTCATCCCCTATCATCGTATTTACGATGGACGTTATTACTGTTGTTGGATTTCCTCACTTGCGTCAGTGCTCACTGTACCAAATTGGGGGCTAAATTGTTAGTTGCAAAAAACTAGTGGTGTTTGCGCACCGATACTTACTTACTCTCTTTTCTTGATCTTTTTTTTTTTTTCACCTCAATACAGACTTGGACAGCACCAGAAATCGGAGGATGAAAAGAATAATGTATTTCCATATATCGATAAACAAGGTACTTCTCCTAGGCCACTGGAGTCATCTTTACCACAAAAGACGGACACTTTTGGCTACACGAGAGACTCTGGCTGATTGATGGCAATTAAGGTTTACAGCAGCACTTCACCCGATACAACAATCCCAGACCCGTCACCAGTTTATCGGATACAAATCAGAGAAGAACATAATAACCACCCCGGTAGTATATATTGTATATTTCTCGAGGTTGGGTTTCTGCTGATACCTTATCCTGTATTCTCTATCGGTATCAACCTTCTCTTGTAAATATTGGGCCCACTATTGCCAATAAACATCCTGGCTGTTATTCTTCCTTCCTGAAACCCACTAATTTTCGGCAAACAAACAGCAATTCAACACCATCATACCATAAAAATAGGCACAATAAAGATAAAACACCAATAACAATAATCAACATAAATTACAGCTAATATTCAATGCTTTCTTTCCTATTTGATAATCCGCAGCGCAAAAATGCAGCCTAAATGAAGCTACTGTTTCAGTAGCTGTCGCACTAGTTGTTTGGCGTTGCAGCCCCAACAGTAGCCTGCATCACACACATCCATCCTAAAACATATACATATATATATATATATATATATATATATATATTGATGGATCGATTGATAACAGTCCGTCATTCTTCTTTTGAAGCTGCTGTTACTATCATCATCATCCAAAATGTACAATAACCATTCGACTTATCGAAACACCATGATTTTCGAAGACATGGAAAACCACACCGAAATTGAGAAAGAAACTAAGAACAACACCCTTGAGTTTCAAGTTTCGCAAATATCCGAGCAACCCAATGATTTTATTCTCAGTTTCGAATCGAAAACCCTTAAAGTTAATGCCCTTGCTCAAGAACTCGAGATAGATCAATCTCGTTTGATGCGCAAGGTCGATCTCTGTGTGTTATTACCAATCTTCATCTTGTTCTATGTCGCTAACCTCAACCGAACAAACTTCGGGTTATTAGAACTCGAAGGGATCGCTACCACTTTAAAAATTTCCCAATTGCAATATTACGGTGCGGTTGCTGTCTTCTTTGCTCCATACGTGGTGTTCCAGTCATTTTCTAACTTGGTATTGAAATCCATCAGACCCCATTTCTGGATGAGCACTTCGGTTTTAATTTATGGGTGTATTGTTCTCGGTACCGCCTTTGTCAAAGACTACTCTTCTTTGCTTGCCTGTCAATTTCTTCATGGTCTTTTCCAATCTGGTTGTGATTCGGCAGTGTTTTACATTCTTTCTAACTACTACGAAAGAAGTGAATCCCAAAAAAGAGTTTCTTTTATCTACTCTGCCGCAGCTCTTGGAGTGTTAACCAACAATCTTATGGGTAGCCGTATCAGAGTCGATAAAGTGGATTCCTCCATTCCATTTTGGAGTTGGATTTTGATCATCGATGCCGCCATCACCATTGGTAGTGCCTTCATCTTGTTCTTCATCTTGCCTGATTTCCCTGAAGGTAACAGATTCTTGGAAGATGGCGAAACCCTTTTCATCGTCAAGAAGTTGGAAATTCACTGCGGTAAGTCCGGTTACAATATCCAATACAGTTTCAGAAATGTCGTTGACCAACTCAAGGACCCAATGATCTTGTTACCGGTCTTCATCAGTACTTTCTTTGGGGCCATTACTTATGGGTTCAACTTCATGGAACCTTTGGCCTTTGGGTTATACTTCGGACCAGAAGCTTTAGTCAGAGGTAGTTGGCCATGGCTTTGTGGGTTCTTCGTGGTATGTGTCTTTGGATATTTCTCTGACCTTATACATCGTCGTTATCCACTCTACTTTTTAAGTGTCTTGTTTATCGTTTATGGTCTTGCCGTCGCACGTTTCGACAGATCCCTTACCCCAACCGATACTTTAAGATACAGTAGTGTTTTCTTTTCCGTCATGGGTTCCCACGCCGCTTTTCCAATTTTCATCGGTTGGGCCACTTTTAACTTGAATGGGCACTTAAGAAAAAGTATCATCACCTCATTAATGATCTGTTCTTACGACTTGGGAGGAATCTACAGTACATTCATTATTTACAAGAACGATATTTTGTATACCCAAGCAGAAACTGCCGCTTTTGCCTTCTCTCTTTCTGCCTTCTTCTTATCTTTGTTTTACCTCTATTTGGTGAATCGTGAGAACGCAAAGAAGAGAACATCTGAGTATAAGGCCAAGTATGAACAGCTTTCCAAAAAGGAAAAGATCCTTGCTGGTGATAGAGATCCAAGCTTTGATTACATTATCTAAATGATACCTTGTTTCTTTTTTCTTTCTTTTCTATTCTTTCTTTTCTTCGGTTTTTTTTCTACTATTCTCTTTTCCCCAGTATTATAGATGTATGTTGAGGGGTGATGTTTTACCAAAACATGCAAAACGTCCATGACTATTTTTTCTTATTTTTATATTTCTATCTTTATATTTCTATCTCTTATAATGTTAAATTCGCTCGTTTATTCTCTCTCTTATTTTTTTACAATATCATGTTAATCTAGGTTGGTGCGTTTATTTTCAGGATGTCTATTTGGTCTGTGTGCTGTTTGATGTTTGGTTTTTTTTTATATTTGCTTTCTGGGATAATGAATTCTAATTGATATTCTCTATTAATCGAAATTTTGTAATCATTACTTCAATTAAAACTTTACTAGCAATGTGTTATGCTAAACAAATCCTAGATTAAAAAGAGGTATAAACTCACAAACCTTTGGCATATATAATAAAGCCAACTAATCCTCTTTATTTTTGGGATGTGAACTTTGAATTATCATAGGAAAACATGCGAGCAAACAATGACTGACCTCCCAAACTTCTTTCAATGCAATGATCAAAAATTACTGTAAACTCTTTTGCCAATTGCCAATGCGTTCGTTTTGTTAAACACGTATTCACTAGCCTAACCAACCCAATAACGTTCTTCTTATTAGCTATGGACGGCAAAAATTGCGCTTGTAATGAAGTTGCTCTATGAAACGTGGTCGCCTCAGGTGCTGGGAAGCTATGGATCACCGTTGAAGTTTTAGAGTTCAACTCATGCCTTACTCTTCTCAAGTAATCATAACCATTTTCAGTCGACAGAATCGAGCCAACATCTGTATTCTCCCTTGTATGCTCATTATTCAAAATATTTGATTCCGGGCCTTCAACTGTAAAACAATATGCCCAAATCGTTAATGTCGACAAATACATCACAAATGCTCTTTCAACGATAGGGTCGCTCCAACATTCATAATAGTAGTTCTTTTCTCCATTATCATCAGTGCCACATGGTGACAAAAACATCTCAAACAAATAAAGAAACGCATGAATCACTGCCAATCTCCCAGATGCACTATTGGCACAGTTCTTCATTCTCTTGGCAACAGTTTCAAAATCTGATTTCGCGGGTCGAACACTCATTCTCCACGGAGCCCCAGAATATACTATCAAGTCATAGTGATTTATCCTCGTTATAATCTGAGCAATATGATACGCCGGATACTTGCATTGCAAATCATTCTCCATAAAGTAATAGTGTTCGGGATCTGTATCATAGGCAAGATTATTGTCATTGGAGAGTGAACTGTACAATACAGATGATTTAGTATCACAACAACCGTTCATCGCATCATGAGTGAAATGATCCAAAATGAAACTCAAATATTCTTTCCAGGACCCCAATTGATCCTCTCCAAGATCCAATGCCGATGATTGTAAATCCCGCTGCTGAAATTGACAAACAATTGATAGCAAACCTGACATTAGAATCCGTTTACCAAACATTCCGGTTTTGATATTTTGATTCTTCAATAAACCCCGTAATTCCTGTAAAAACAATCTTGGTTTTAAATCCACCGAGGTGAGTTTGAAATTAGCTCCGGTAGATTCCCACAAATCGTCATCACATGGCATTTCAATCTGGATTTGATGAGCCTCCAACATCCTCGTATGACCAAAAACAGCCGAATGAGTTGAATCAATGTAAAACGCCATCAATGAAGTTCTTTTCAAAGATTCAAATTCGATCCATTTATCGCACATGAGTTTCCGTTTTTCTTCATCGGTTTTTGAAGCAAATTCTTCCTCCATCGCTTTTAGGTTGTATTTGTGATCAGATTGCATGGGATTACCACCTAATGTAGGAGTTCTTCTCAATAATTGAATAGTTGCTCCATGATGAATAAAAGTCCGTTCATGTAGCTTTCTGCTGGTGAAAAATTTCTCATAATATTCCAAGATTAATAGTGCTTGAATCACCCAAGTCTTGACGGGCAATGCGAAATCACCCGATTCAAATAACCTCCATCGTAGTGGGACACAAATAGAGTCTGCCAAATTTTTGGCATCTCCGACATATTTGATTCCCTCATCTCTTGTGCATGATAGCATCCCAGCACCTATCATTACCATCGAGAGTACCAATAATCCAGGAGCTTCGCTGGCAACAAAAGATGGTCTATGTAAAAATGGAAACTGAGAATGGAAGATTTGCCAGTATACCTGTAAGCACTTTTGGAACGCAGTAATGTTAACATCAGGATTTTCAGCTAAAGAAGGGATTATACCCAATAGCTTGGACATGGTCTCAGTAGTTATCACATAATCTTGACTGGCATTTATATCAATGATATGTTGTGAAATCATGTTAAAAAGATCATTCATATAAGTATTGGGCGAAAGTCCAAAAAAGAGTTCATTTTCAATCCCGTAACTGATGTTTTGATCACCGTAAAGGCGATTATTGTCGCCAGTGAAATCGACAAGACTGTCCATTAAATTGGAATCTATCCAGGAGTTTATGCTCGTAGATGACGCCGTTTTATTATTAAAGTGAATTTTGGCCACATTATCATCAATATTCTGGTTTATATCCAGCACAACAACACCATCTTTAAAAGCACTATAGTCCTGATTGATCCGCTCAGAATCAGTGATAAGCGGAGCTTGATCTACCACCGATATTATATTCATAATCGACATGCTTGGATGGAGGAGATTAACTTCGGATGGATTGTTTTTAATGTCATCATGGTTTTGGGGTTTAATCATCATATTGGGTTGTTCAGGAGAATATAGTTTATCTCTCTGTTTGTTCACAACTAGTGAAGCTGGCGTATTTACTTCGGTATGACTGATAGTGACAGGTACAGGAGGTGCTGCTGCTATTGTTGATGGTACAGAAGATATTGTCTCATAGTTATTCACTGATTTGGGGTTTTTGGAATTTAACTCTCCAAAAGATAGAGTACCCATGCCTTGGAATACCGAATTTCTCTTCGATTTCATCTCCAATTGTCGCAATTCCTTTTCTTTCTCAACTCTCGCTTCATGGCGTCTTAAATGTCGATTTCTCAAATCTGCCCGTACAAACGTCTTCGGGCAATTGGACCACGAACACTCATAAATCACCAGGGGATTATGATTGAGCTTGTGTCGCAATAAATGCTCGGCTCGAGAAAAGGATTTCCCACAACCTTGGCAATCACAAGTGAAGGTTCCAGTGGATCTTTTCTTCCGCTTCTTGGGAACTGAGCCAGCTTCTTGTTGTTGTTGGTTTGAGGGTTTGACTTGTTTAGAATCCAGCAGGGGGGCATTATTTTGCATAGCTAAGTTAGGAGTATGATTAATCATTTTGAAAGATCATCACACAAGAAGAGGCAAAATGATACTTATCAAATAAATCACATTCAAAAGCTTGGAGAACCTTAGAATGTCAAAATCAAAAAACCACAGGGTTGAGAAGCTCAGCCGGTTTAGTTATACTAATGATGCTTGCTTCAAGAAGTTACCAATGTGAAAAAGAGGAAGTATCAGTTTTCATGGACAGATGTTCTCTGATGGGCTATAAACTAAATCTTCGAGATCGACAATCAGCCTGGCAGAAAAAAGTTTGAAAAAAAAAAAAAAAAAAAAAAAAAAAAATTAAATTCTTATCGTGCACTTCAAATGATGTTGATCACCAGCACCGGTGCCAATATTTTACAAAAATATGGGGCAGAAAGGATAAATGTCAGAAGGTATAAGAAAGACAGAAACAAAAAATAAAAATTCTTTAGCAAAATCATTCATTTCTTTGTATAAAAGACATGAGCAAGAATCGCTGGGCCACGCGCTCCTTAACCGCATAAAGTTGACATTTTCATTTTTTATTTTTATTCTGTGGAGTCACCATTACAATTTCCCAAAGCAAAGAATACTGTAACCTGAGGAGATGGCGGGCTTGTCTGATTACCTAAACAAAAACTATGGATCCAAAAAGAAGTCCAAACTGAAAAAACAGAGTCTGAAATCGGGGACGACGGTGGTGGTTGACAAACCAGGCCAAAAGCCAGGACATGATGATGATGATGATGCTGATGCTGTACTGCAGTCTACATTAAAACAACAGAAAAAGAGTGAGCAAGTCAAAGGCTGGAAAGTTGTCGGGCAATCTTCAGGGGAATCAACAACTGTCAGGAAACATCTGGGTTTGAAGCATGGCTTACAGTTCCTTGACAATAAAGGAGCAAACGATGAACAACAGTCCGAAGTTGATGAGGAATCAATGACCCCAAATAATCAAGAAACAATTTACAGAAATAGCAAAGGTCAAAAGATTGACATAAATGAGAAACTCCAACAAGATTCAGCAGCGAAAAGAGACGAGGAGGAAAGAAAACGTAAATTAAATGAAGAGAGGAATCGGAGTGAGTCTCAGGTATTGAAAAAACAAAGATACGATGAGGATTTGAAGAAAATTAAGGATGTCAAAACGGCAGTATATGCTAATGACGAATCTCTAAATCAAGAGAGGAAATCAAAAATATTTGAAGATGATCCCTTATTATATATTTCCAGTACATTGAATGGTGAGGCCCCAAAAGGCGATGCTCCTAGTTCGAAATCAGGAAGAAAATTATATGATAAAGGTCCCCCTCCGGTAAATCGATTCAATATCACACCTGGTTACAGATGGGATGGTGTTGATCGGTCCAATGGGTTTGAATTGAAGTGGTTTAACAGACAGTATGAGGTGAGAGAGAAAGCATCTTTGAGAAGTGCTTTGCAAGATTCATATGATTGATTCTGTTATGATGGAATCACATATGATGTTGAAGTTTCTGTAATACATGTATATGTAAATCATTATTTTGTTTTGTTTTATTTTTCTATCTATAAAGTGTAATATAAATAAAAGTCATTCATTCATTTTGCTCATTAATTAACAATGAAAAGTTTTTCGATTAAAAATAAAAAATAATACTAAATATATATAAAATGAACAAAAATAATGAAAAAGAATTAGATATAAAATATAGAATAAGCATCAATAATAATAAACCACACAGTAACATTTATACAAAAATTATTGAAAAATCTAGAAGATACCAATTAAATAAAATACACAATATTCACCAATTCATACAAGGAAAATTTAGGGTACAAAAAAAAAATAGGAAAGACTAAGATAGTAAATATAAAGGATTAAAATACCAGCCAGTAGAATTTTTTTAAAAGAAGAAAATAAAGAAACCGCCATAACAAAAAAAATAAAAAAGAACAATCTCAATATATCATACTCTTCCTTTTGCCATGATTAATGCTGTTGCGGTCTTTGCAGAGATTTGCCATTTTGGGAACCACCTCTGTTGCCACCTCTTCCTCTGCCTCTGCCTCTCATTCCGCCTCTTCCACGGTTGTTGTTTCTGTTATTTTGACGACCATTCTTATTGCCATTGGAGTTTGGCTTGTTAAGAGATTGGTTGTCTTGTGGAGCCTGGGATGTTTGATGGTTGGCGTCAGGCCCCTTCAACAAGGTTTTAAGCTCACTAGAAGCTTCTCTATCAGCCATAACAGGAGGATTCTGGAAGAATTGTGGTGGTGGCGGGAAAGCACTTGGAGGAGGAACGGCCATGTAACCTGGACCCGGAACAAAACCACCTGGAGCCTGGAAGAAGTTTGGAGGAGCACCAGATTGATTGAAAACTGGTGGTGGCAAAGATGTTGGTGCTGGAGCAGACACTGGCGCAGAGCCGTTTTTAAGAATACCACTCATAATGGCACCATAAACCTCCTTGGCAGCTTTATCGTTATCAATATTTCTAGTTGATTGAGTTGCCGCTGGCACCAGAGCAGAAGTGGTGGATTCCGTTGGAGCTGGTTCATTCTTATTTTCAGATTCAGCATCATTATCTTTGTTAGCTTCAGATTTCTTGAGCAAAGACAACAATTCGCGTTTGCTAGCAGCTTTTTCTTTAGTTTCTCTTTCCAATTGTTCTTTCTCTTCTTTGGATAATTCTTTTTCTTTCTTTTCAGAAACCTTTGGCTTGGAAACTGGTCTTGGGCCGCTTCTTTCATTCTGCTTTTGCTTAGACCTTTCTAATGAGCTCTTACTATGGTAGATAAACTGTTTGTGAGTCAAGTTCAACAAATGAGACGAATCAACAACCAACCCTCTAGTGGATCTCAATCTGCCATTCAACGAGTTACCATTAATCAATGGATAATCAAACACAATGTTTAAAGTGACCTTTTCATCCGCAACATTGATACCAACAACAGTACCCTTAGCGAAAAGAGGAACCTTGGTACCATCCAAGACATTAGAAACTCTGTCACCGAGGTTGAAGTATTGTTTCTTTAATAATTGCTGGGAGTTCTGATTGTCTAAAATAGCTTCAAGTGGAACGCCTTTCAAATTTCTGGTAATTTCATTGTGAGTTCTGCTAATATATTGAATAGTAAATTGTTCTATTTCAGAAATATTAGACCGGTTCAATGATTCACTGCCCAAGCTGGTGGTATTGAATCTTGCCTTCTTGGATTCCAAGAAAGTAGAAACCTTACCAAGAGTTTCGTCCAATTTTAATGGGTCAGAAATCTTTGGAAACAAATCTTGAATATGAAGCAAGTTACGAGATTTGTGGTTCTTGGAGCAGTTAGCCAAGTTTCTAAAGAAGGTTGGGAACAAGTCTTTATACTCCTTGATCAAATCAATAGCAAAAGAACTGTACAACCACCCTCTGTCATTTCTCTTAGTGTATCCCAAGACTTTCAATTTCTTACCTTCGAACTTCAAATCCAAACCAATGTTAACTCTTCTGCCCTTAACATTTTCAATCAAGAAACTAGAGGTAATCTTGGACAAGAAGATAGGATGAATACCCAACTTAGAAGCAGTTTCATTGCTATTAAAGAAATGAACAGAATGTCTTTCTTGGTAAGCTTTATTGGCACCGAAATTTGGTTCCTCATTCTTTGTGACCTTGGAAACTTGTAAAATTAATTCCGTGTTAGATTTGTAACCAACAACAGTGGCTTCATTACCATAAGCAATGTCACCCAAAAATGTAACCTTGGAATCAACTGGGAACTCTTTATCAATTGGCTTAGCTTCCCTTTCTTTAAATCTCTTGTCTGGGTTGACAACGCTGTCAACAACCAATTGGAATGGATACTCTTCTCTCTTTTTGGCGAATGTCTTAACGTAGGCCCCCTTTTTGTTACGGATTAACCCATTAGTTGACACAGTTGTGAAAACCAAGTTTACTTTACCGATTTTCAAACCCTTAGAGATATGATAGTTTTGAATCATGCCCTTAGCACGATCACCAAAAGAAGTAGCATCACCTGGGCTTAAAGGTTGTTGGCTAACACGACCATTGGAATCTAATTCATAAGAAAGCAAACCATCGCTAATAGAAATCACCTTAGCTTCTTTCAAATATGGCCATGAAACATAAACAATTTGGTTCAAGTATTTTTTGGCAATATCTTCAATAGTCAATTCTTCTAATAACTCTTCATGTGGATTCTTGAGGTTCAAGATCATGGATTCTGACCGAGATGGTTGATTGAAAATCACCAAATAATCAATGTCTAAACCGGAGGTGAATGGCAAAGTCTTCAAGCTAGGGAAGTTAGCTAAAGAATTAACACCAATCTTTGCCCCTCTGCATAAATGGTTGAACGGTTTGGAATCCATGTTTTCACTGTAGTAATCATCATCGTCCCTAGATTTCTTGACCTCACCATCAATGAGCGGCAATTCATAAGGCAATTCGATACAATTATCGTGTTCAAGATCTTTGAAAGAGTGTGGTAAAGAAGATTTATAAAACTTATCGACTTGGGGATTGTATCTGTAGATTAAATCGAAACCATATGAGTTTCTGGCTTTTTCTTCAGCAGTTAACTTAGAATCATACGGTTTCATGGCTTCAAGCAATCTGGTTTCATCAACAAATGAAAGTTTGAAGACATATTCCCATTCAGCGGTCTTACCATTTTTATCAATTTCGACTTCGGATGGATAGAAATCAATAATTGGAGAATTTGGTTCCAACATCAATGGACGGTAAACTTTTGGCAACAAGGTATTTGATCTTGCTGGTAAAACCCCCATCAATTGCTGGAATGGTTTAAATGGAACATCCTTAGGGAATTCAACCTTAAAAGTGTCACTGATGCCCATAGCAATATCAGAAATTCTTGGAGAAAAGTAATACTGATAGTACCAAGACCATGATGGACAGCCTTTATAATAATAGTTCAAAACCCATTGAAGACCCTCCAAATAATTGTGGGCCAATTTACCAAATTTCTCCTTATCATCCAAGGTGAAACCAAATTTGGCTTGGTAGTATTGATTTTTCCAAGCGACGAAATTTCCATCCTCCAAAAAGTTGGACAAATTACCAAATTGAGAGTCATGATGCATAGAGTCTTCAAATTCTTTATTGAGCTTTTCAATTTCGGCGAGGGTTACATTACTAAACTTGCCAGCGTATTTCTCAATAATATGGTTGTAGCTTGAAATTCTTTCTTGGTATTCTTCATCAGTCTCATTTGGTTCTATACCACTGATATCCAATTTCAAACTCATTTTCCCAAGCTCTTGGTCTTGAACCACGATCAAATCAAAATCATGAGCAATTTGTTTCAAGAAATCAAATTGTAATGAACCATTATCAGGAACCAAGAGATTTGAAATGTCCAAGATTGGGATATCATCTTCATTGATAACATCAGGATCAATCCTGGAAGCATCACTGGAATATATATTAATCAACCAAGGTTCAGTAAACGCAAATATTTTGGAAAAGGCATTGTCCAAAGACTCGTCAATTTGATGGAATTCTTCTAATTTTCTGTCAACCACATTGATGACATCCTCATCATCATTTTCAACTTCATCTCCCAAGGTGGAAAACGCATTAGATGGACCTTTATCCTTACTACTCAAGATTTCATTTCTCTTTCTCTCAGCAGCCTTTGAGCTTTTTTTAGTTTGCTCTTCGAATCTTTTTCTCTTCAACTCCATCAACTTCTTTTTATTCTCATTATCCAAAGACAAGTTATCCAATTTTTTATTGAACCAATCAATATCAACGTTACCGTTTTCATAATTTTCAAATTCAAATAATGATAAATAATCTAACCAAACTTTCAATCTTCCGAAATCTATTGTACCACAATCGTTCAAGTAACCATCAGAATTTATCAAGAATTTTTTGAAAGTTTTCAATAAAAGAGGGAAAGCACCCTTGTTTATGTGCAAATCCGGTAAATGTGGAAGGAAATCGTTACCGAGAACATACATGATCAAGATGAAATCGTCCAAAATCCTTTCAAAACTATAATTGAATTTCAAAATGTTTTGTAAATCGTTAAATTCCAATTCCAAATATTCACGAACTAGGGATAAATGTAACAAATAGAACCGTTCATTTTCTAAACTTTCAACAGTAGATCCCCCTTTGTTCTTGTCCTTCCTTTGAGGACCGAATGTCACTTCCTCTCTCAATAAAGAAAAGTGAGGCTCGTGGGTAACTAAACCAAGCATGATCAAATCAGCATCTAAACCATAGATACAATGTCTCAAATTTGGATCGTAATCTGACTGACTCTTCATAGTTCTGATATATTTCATAATCTTATGCTCACCTTCACCTGGTACTTCATGGCCACTAAATATAACATCAATATTCTGCCAGTTTGCGTCTGTACTAACCTTTTTGTGAATGAAAAACTTGATATGTTTTGACACCTTTGCCATGAATTCGGTACCCGGGGTAATTGAATTAGAATCAAACATCTGCGAAGGATCCTTCTTTTTGTCAATACCAGAGTCGATCCCTTTAAGATCATCTTCTTCTTGTTGACGCTTGCGTTCCTTCTCAGCTTCCAAAGCGGTTCTGAATCTTCTTGATCTTTGTTGATTCATCTTGGCTCTTGGGGCCACACCATCAATGGCCATATAGAATACCTTCTTTGGCTTTATTGTGTTAAATAAATGATCAATATAAGCAAAAATCGCGGTGTACATCTCATCGTCAGAAATACTTTCTGTCAAGTCATCGTGCTTCTGACCAGTTGCACGAGTACAATTATGTAAAATGGAATTCATATCCAAATAGAGGTTATCAAATTCAGGAATTTGATCCTCGTCGATCAATTTCGATATCAATGGCCATCTTTCAGAGATAAATCTAAAAAATTTTGGAACACCCATTCTGAATTATTATTCTATAAGCAAAATTCAATTATTCTCACCACTAACCAATGTTTCTGAGCACTTGTAAATATATTATGATTTGTTGTATATATTTCGTATTCTGTTAACAACTGGATCCTTAAATAGCTAATGGTTGTTGGCAGGCAACCTTAGTCTTTTGAATGGCTAATTTTCTCGCTTTTTTTTTTAGTATTTTTTATCGAAGGTGAATCGTTGTTGAAGTCTTCGATAATTTTTTCCACTCTTCTTCCCTTAATTTGTTTCGCGGTATCCGTGTTGATTTCCGATGATATTTATGATCAGTACGTGACAGATGGGTTTTGCAACTTCCCACTTGTTTGTTGACCAACTTCGAAGAATCTCTTACCCGCATTCACCTGTTTTCATCCGGGTAATGTCACCTCAATTCTGGCGATATCTCACTTTTTGACGTGCATCATATCAAAAACCCACAAACAATTGTGAGTTATTTGTATTAATCACTTTATATATCTCCCTCTCTTTAGTTCCTGATAGTAGGGTTTTATATCCCATCCAGGCTGTTTGCCACTATAAATTACAACAAGCGCTGTGAACATGAATGCCGACTCGATAACCAAATCGGTGACCAAATTGACCAATTTGATAAATAATAATAAGGCCAAATGGCTCAATTCTAATGCTTTCAGATAGTAAATAGTTGTGTCGTGAAATATTAATTCCGACTCCAATACCTTTGTGTGATCATATTTTCTTTAATTGTGCTTGTTGCCACTAACGTTTATATCGCTTCCATGAGAAGGATTATCAAAAACTCGTAAACTTCGGGATATTTGAAACAGGAAAGAGTCGATTATTAAATGATAAGAAAGATATAATATCTGTTGAGAGATTTTTCAAACTTTTAGATGAAATTGTTGATGCTGAAGATCAAGATAATGATAGCATTAAGGCTGTATTGTTTCCAGTAGCAATGTTCTTGTTCCTACTTACGAAAGCAAAAACATTCGATTATATTGATATCTTAATTGTCTGTATTAAAAATTTTTGCTTACTTCCATTTTTTAGAATAACTACTGACAGTATAAGAACTTCATTCCTAGCAAAGGCTTGTCAATTAATAGGAATTTTGCTGAACCTTTGTTGAGTTTTGGCTTTAGCGCTGAAGTATACAATTGGAAGGTATGTGTCTTTGTTAGCTTTTCTGTTTACTTGATAATAAGGCTTATTAAATTAACACTTTTTATAAAATAAGATCTTCCAATTATTATCTTGCATTGCGAAAGTTGATAGAGGCGTTCGAGTGGTCTTACTAAGTTTATTCAGGTTAAAGTACTATGAAAGACTAGGTCTTAAAATTATAGAAGCTAATGATTTTTCTGAAGCGATCTACGTCATTATTTTAGTATCAGTTATATTTCCCGCAAGGAAATTCTCCACTGGAAAGCCCTTCATCTCTAAATTATGGCTGCCAACGAAGATCAGACTTTGTTATTACCAGAATTTCCCTTATGATGCTTCCCAGGGATCTAGTAGCATTGTTGAATATC
This sequence comes from Saccharomycopsis amapae, assembly GCA_031125765.1. Lineage (NCBI taxonomy): Eukaryota > Fungi > Ascomycota > Saccharomycetes > Ascoideales > Saccharomycopsidaceae > Saccharomycopsis > Saccharomycopsis amapae. The sequence continues at coordinate 97,451 of JASTVC010000038.1, forward strand.
TTCTGGAAATTAGTAAGCCCTCCATTTTTACAAGATTTAACAATTTGTATGAACTCAGTTACATACACAGTAACTTTGTTAAATTTGATCATTCTACAAAAATGAAGTTGTTTTGTGCTATATATTTTGATCAACTATTGTTTTGGATCTTTGCAGATGATAATAAAGTTGGTAATAATGGTTATTTCAGTCCGATTCAGATTGATTTGGACTCTGTTTACAATATTAATTGTATTGATGGGCAGATTTTAGAAATTGAGGGAACTTTTGGCCATGTAATGACTGTTTCCAATTTTTCAGCATTATTCGATGAGGATATGATAAAGAAAGGTGCGAAATTTTCCATTTCATTGGAACCTTGTGCGAATTCTTCGCTTATTGAATTGTTATCTGATATCAGATATTATGATAGCTATCTGAAGGATCTGACAACCAACGAATTGAAAGTTTTCACCGCTATTTCTCCGATTATCTTGGATAAATTTGCCAATAGCACTCAAGAGAAAGAAGCCAGTTCCTCTAAGAACAGTGAAAGATCTAGCAAATCATCAGTTTCCATTGATCCCACAGAAAACCACACTTCTGCTCTATATACAATAAATAAGACCAACATCACCGATGCTACTTCTGTTTCTGTTCCCATTGGTAAGGCAGCCCATGAGCCAATGACGCCTGCAGCTCGTATTGAGCATTCTACGTCTGCTCACGAAAACAATACTTTAATGCAAAAGGAAGTCTCTGCAATTTCAATGATCCAAGTTCCTGCCTCTCCTGAGTCATATGTCACTGCCACTGTTTCCAAAGAGGATAGAATCAAATTTAAACTCTCTAATGGGAAGAAGCGCCGGTCTACTCTTTTCAGAAAAATCATGAAGAAAGACCGCAGCAAAATGACTGGAAGGAAGAAACGTGCTGCTGAGGATTTTTGGGAGCTAAGCTCTGATGATGATTCTCAAGTGGATATTGCTATCATTGACCCAAAAAGTGCTGGTAGTATGAAAGCAAAATCTAAATCCAAGGCTACCGAAATCCCGCATTCTTCGCCAACTCCCCTACTTATTAAGAAGCCAGATATCCTAACTAAGAGATTAAGAAGCATTGATAAAGAAAAGAATCCTGAAAATACTGTTGAAAAATTTGGCGATGAAACCGAAACAACCGTCATTTCATACGTTACTGATTCCCCCACAATTGCAGCAGAGACGCGACGTTATGTGAAAGGTAAACTATCTAAATACATTGCTAAGCCTCAAATATCTCGAGGAAAAAGAAAGGTGATTGAAAAAGAAAGTTCTAGTCCAACAGTTTCTAAGCGATTGAGAAAAGAAGTTCCTGTGATTCATGGGGCAATCCCACCCAAATGGGAATTATCGAAAACATTGAGCCCAAGGAGAAGAAATAGGTCATTTGACATTTCTAGTGTGGAAAGTAGTCATCAGAATGATCCTAAATGCAAACCCAATGCTGTCTCATCCCAAAAGAATGAGCTTGAGCTTGAGAGCAGTAAACCAAGAATTGTTGTTGATGATGACGATACTGAAGAGCCTCTTCGGGAATTAACAATTGATTATGATATTAAGGACACTGCTGTCCCACCTCATGGAAAGATTTCAACAAGTTTTGCTACTGTTGAACCTGTAGGATCGAGATACGTTGCCTCGTCGCAGAGCGCGGCTTCTCAAGCTGCATCAATTTTTCATAATGAATTCACCACTTTGGATCCAAACAACATTCAGCATCAGATCTTTCAAGGATTAAACTTGCTTTCCAAATCTCTTGTTGGGAAGATACGGTTAATTCATGGTGCTATTCAAACAGAAGCTGATAAGATTGCAGATGAAATGACGAAAAAATTGGAAGAAGTGGACAAAGAGAATGAAATCAAGTTGCAAAAATTCCATAAATTTGTCAAATTGTTGACCGAGAAGGCTGCAAGTAGCGAACAAGAGATCATGGCTTTTATTAACAATTCTTGAAAGTGATAATTGTTTTATTTATATGTATGGCTTATGCAGTGCTGCAATGAATGATGATTATTTTACTTATATATAGCTTACACAATGTTGCAATCAATGACGATATTAATATTAATCAAAGAAATAGTTTATTAGGATAAAAAGAATTAAAACAAACAAGATAAGAAAAAACAACAAACAGATGAAAAAAATTGCTTCTTACATGAAGAACATTGGATAACAGTTAAAAAAAAAAAATTAAATTAACTGGCATTCAATTCTTCTTCATCTTCAACTTCTCTCTTCTTCAAAATCAATGGATAACCAGTGACTCTTTCATAAATATCCTTGACGTCATCGGTGGTAGTTTCGAAATGGGAACTAGCATCGTAGGATTTGGAAATGAAGACATTGTCAGCTTTACCGTCGGCCTTTGGCTCGTACAAATCAGAAACGCTAATGAATTGTTCTTCGACCTCACCAATCAAATCAAAGGCTGGCTTCAATTCAACATGAGGGTTATCTGTTTCGATAATGGTGGAAGCGATAGCCAAGTAGTAAGGCTTGGCAGCGACGTTGTGGGTGTAGGAAACGGTGGCGATGTAAATATCGTTTTTACGGCCAACTTGGTTTTGTGGGATGATAATTTGTAAAGAATCACAGTCTGCAGCTTGGGCGATTGGATGTTTCAAAATACAGATTGCTCTAATGACTCTTTGGCCGGTCTTTTGGACTTTTTCTGGGAAATAAGTTGGATCACCAATGACGATTGGGGCTTTAGCGGTACCTTCCTTGGTTTTAACTCCCGCAAACTTACCAGCGTCATCGTACAAGATTTCGTCCACTGGAGTGTCTAACATATAAGTACCCCCGTAAATGGCCGACAATCTAGCAAACCCTTGTGGCAATTCCCCCAACCCGTATAATGGGTAAATGTAAGGGGACTTCCCGTATCTGGCGACGGATTGGACGTAAAGAAGGATTCTATCATAAGTTTCTCTAGCTGGTTTTTCCAAGTACTCGTCATTGGAGTACAAGGCCATGGCGTGGCCAATGAAATCCTTGGTGCCGGATTCCAAGCCAAACTTGTAGTAAACTTCGCTCATGGTGTTAGCATCCAAGTCCAAACCACTGTGAGTGGAAACGTCTTCTTCTTTATAGTTCGCAATGAATTCCAAGAATCTCTTCATTCTTCTTTTTTCGAAAATCCCCATCAAAGAAGATCTGACGGCTTCGTATTCGTTGGATGGGACCTTGGCGATTTTCCCGCTACGGTAAACGTATGAAGCGGCAATTTGCTTGAATTCAATGTAACGAGTGACCTTGGTGTGGACCAAAATGTTGGTCAATTCCCCATTGGCCATCAAGAACTTTGGAATCAAGTCGACACACCAGTCACGGTCGCGGCCCAATTGATGTTCAGGAACCTCTTCTCTGAATTTCTTGAACAATTGTGATAAGTTCAACGAGGCCGATTCACCCCCGTAAAAATCTTGACGGTCGATGTGGAGGACTTTCTTTCCGTCAACGGATAAAAGACCAGAAAGAACACATTCGGTCAAACCAGTTCCTAAATAGTTGAGGGTTAGTTACCATTAATTATGGGTGATATGAAAGAAAAGAAAATAACTTACCAAGAACAATAACATCATAAGATTCATCCATGGTGTATATGAGAAGTGAGAAGATTTAAGGAAGTAATGAGCCAACTGGAAAATTTAGTTCTAACAAAAAACAAAGAAGGAAAGAAAGAAAGAAAGAAAAAGGACAAATCGCAACGATGTTGATAACAACGTTTGGTAGTTGATTGTGTGTCACTTTGTAAGAAAAATAAAAATCACCGATGCCATCACCATCCTGGGGTACCCTGTCCATAATTGCTAGGCGCACATCGAGAACTGCTCCCTCCCAACATTTTGAAGATAGTAGCCAGTACAATCGCTATAATGGCTGTCCATTTTCAGTTGGTAAGTAGCGGTGATTCCATTCCTTCTGCTGGTCTATTAATCCATAGAAGACATTCTGATCCTCTCAGGCACTGCACAGATGACACTGCCCCTCTGTGCATAAGGATTACCCTCATTCAACCCCCAATCATTAATGGAAATGAAGGACAATTTAAACCTTCTTGATCTTATTATTTGGTAATTAATACTTCTAGTTGATAATCAAATAATGTCAAGTATATCTGGCAATCATTCCCAGGGTGATTTCATCAGTTCCATTTGTATCACGTGGGATCCTCATTGACGGGTGCTTGGGACGGTTTTTTTGCCTTCCTTTCCAGCAAAGAAGTCCCTGATGAGGTTACCGTTGGTCGCCATGGGTTTAAACAATCATAATAATATATCGCTGCCAAATGTTAGACCCTCCCAAGATATTCGATACTTTGGGGAGGCACCCCAATTTCATGGAGCCCAAAAAACGGATCAATGATACCGCAGGAACCGAGAATTTCCAACACTCTGTCGCGTTGGAGCACATTGCAAAGTTGACCAACCAGATCTTATTCTTGACCTCTTTGACAGAGTGTCCGGAAGGTCTTTTGGATCCCCAAATGGTAACAAAAACAAAAGAAGATGTGACGATGGCCCCAACTGCAAAATCTCTGGTGCCCCAATCGCATCACGATAAGCGTCCCCTCGCCCCAAAGTTTTCCCATGACCAAACCGGCAGCAGCACCACCACCACCACCACCACCACAACGCTGCTTGGTCAATTGTTGCAACAAATTGACGATAATGGAGTGACAATGGTGGTGAAATTGTTACAATTCCTCAATGAACTAATAAATGAAACGCCGCCAATTCCCGGACCGCGGAGATATGGTAATCCTGCGTGTCGTGAATGGCATACTAAACTTGAATCACGGTTAAGTGGCAAATTGCATGAGTTAATCATTGATTCGCAACTATACACTGGCCCGAACAAGGAGAAATACGTCATGGAAATACAGTACTATATTCAAAACGCCTTTGGATCGAAAATTCGACTCGATTACGGAACCGGGCATGAGCTAAGTTTTTTGGCGTTCGTTGGGTGCTTGTGGATGAGCGATGTGCTATGTCATATGGACGGAGTAAAATTCTTGATTATATTCAGTAAATACTATGATTTGGTCCGGCGGTTGATTGTATCTTACACTCTAGAGCCTGCGGGATCGCACGGGGTATGGGGACTCGATGATCATTTCCACTTTTCTTATTTGATTGGGGTTTCTCAAATGGTTGATATGAGCGAATTCGTTGACAGTATTTCAATAACTCCATCCCAGCTAGAACAACATAAATTGAAGCAACAACATATGCAAGCGGTTATCATCCCTCCTCCCGATTCAGTAATGGACAGGCGGATAGTTGACCATTTCAAGCTCAAGAACCTTTATTTCAACTCGGTGGCATTCATTAATAAAGTCAAGAACGGCCCATTTTGGGAAACTTCACCGATATTATATGATATTTCCGGAGTGAAATCCTGGAAGAAGATCTTGATTGGTTTGCAAAAGATGTATCGAGTTGAAGTGTTGGGGAAATTCCCGGTGGTCCAACACTTTTGGTTCGGAGGGGTTTTTTTCCCTTGGTTGGACGTCAATACAAATGAAGAGTTGGAAATTAATGATATCATTGTCGATACCGAAACCGGTGTACCCAAAGAAACAAGTGATTCTCAAATGGAAACCTCTTCAAGAAGCTATCAAGTGTCAGATAAACACAAACTTCAAATGATGAATCAAGCCCCCGGGGATTTCAATCCAGTAACCGTGGCACCAATCGATGGTTCTATTGCTTCAACTACTGCTTCAAATAATGTTACTACCACCGCTCCTTGGTTGGCCACTCATAGAGGCATGGTTAACCAAAATGTCCATCCTTCTGTTCGTCTTGGTAGAGTTCCTGGAAGTGGCACCAGTCTGTTTATACGCCCGCAAAATATCACCCGGCAACAGCCTAAGAGATGAAGTGGTATTGCCAATCATTAAAGAGATTGTTTAGTGTTGTGTGATAATTTTTATGAAACTGATGAAACGACAAAAAAAGATATAAAAAAAAAAAAAGAGATAATGATTTGTTTTCATTGTTTATTAACTATTTAATTCTATCCACTGCCTCCGGAAGACACAGACCAATTTTATACTCTTTTAAATAAACAATCAAAAGATGCACTTTTATCATGGATTGGAAAAAAAATGACCAATACAAAAAACTAAGAAATATAACATGAAGAAAAACGAAAAAAAACGAAAAGCCTGGAGATATTCATTAAATATAATAATAAAAAAAAAAAGTCATGACATATGAAAGTTCCATTTTTAAATTCCCAAGAAATATTTCATTCTTTCATAAACAAAGAATGAGCAGGCAACCATTGGAATCACCTTAATGTATCCGATACTTAACCCAACATAAAACCCTTTGAGGCCTCGTTCACTGTGGATAATTTTGGCCATTTGCACCATTGAATAATATTTACCATCATTGGTTACCGCACCGACTTGTAATCTTCTACGAATAACTTCGAATGGATAAGATGCGGTCTGCGATACTAGCCCTGCCACCCCACCAGCTATTAGTTGAGCCCATGCTTTCAAAGGCGGTCTATGGTCATGAGATTCCTGCTGCTTTGTACTATTGGTAGAACAATTGGAATAATCGACCGTGAACTTTGATAAGATCTTGGACCGGAAAACGTCATGGACAAAATCGTGGGTCCAAAAAGATACCCCAGCATAAGGAATCATGCCGATGATCGTTGGAGAAAACCCTCTATAAAAATTTGTGGTCCCCAAAAGGTTCTGGTACAATTTGGAAGATGATAGTGTTGCGATTTTTGAGGACTGGTATTTGGTAGGCTCCTTGATAATCGAGGCAAATGTGTTTAGTAACCTCCCATTCATTATTCTTTTTTGGGGATGTTGGTCCCGATACTTTGTGTCGAACGCCATTCTGACCCTAAGTAAGTCCAAAGGATAGGTGCAAAACACCGATATTATCCCACTGATGGACCCTGCTAGTAATCTTCTCCCGTTCGTCTCGTAAATGTCGCTAGGGATCAACAAGTTTCTGATCTGCTCGTAGGCAACAAACTTGATCGCGGCATAAGGGAAGATACGGATAAGCGTGACCGAATGGCCCTGGAAAAACCCCACAAACCCATCGTTGTGGAAGATCTTTTTGACAGCCTTCGAGAGCCCAAAGTACGACGATGAGAATTCTTTGAACTCAGGGTTGGAAGTCTGGAACAAAATCTTGATTCGGTCGAGAGGAGCGATCAACGATTTGGCACTGCACCCGGCGATTCCTCCAGCGAGGGCTGTCAACGTCACGTAGTGGAGCGACGTCTTGTCAAGATTGTGTCGGGTGGCAGTAGAGTTCTTGGTCGAGGCTGCTATTATTGTGGGTTTGGTAGCGGTCACTGCCGGATGTTCTATATCATAAGGAGTGGGTTTTGGCAGCTGTTGTCTGCTGGAAGATGGTAGCGTGGGGTCACCATTAAGGTCTTGAGATACCGACGGCGACATGGAGGTGGTTAAATATATAGGATTATTGTTGTTTCTTTCTTTATTTATATGTGCAGCAAGAACCGGTTTATGAGATGAGGACCATGAGGAATTAATTTTTGCTGGAGTGATGAATCAGAAAATGAGCCAATAGATAAACAAATAATTGCAAAGGAAAGGAAAGAAGAGGAGAAAAAAAAAAAGAGAAGAAAGAACAGGAATGGAAGATATGAACAAATGATAGAATTATGTGGTTTATATTGGCAAGTATCTGGCAAACAATTGGAAGTCCTCTTCAAATCAACTGGCTGGGAGAGCCTTGTGGGTGGGTATGAATGGGCAAATGGCAGCGGTCATTTTATTAATCATCTGGAAAATATTTTTTTTTTTTCTTTTAGTATGATCGGAGTGCGGGTAGAGAGGAATTTCCATATAAGCACTTTATCTATTTTATCAGGAAAATGGTGTTCTTTTTATATTAAATATCGATATTTTATAATCACAATTCACTCTACAAAAGTCTTTCAGTCAAATAAATCACGAATGATAAGCCAATAAATTAAATAATACTCAAACAACAAGAAACTAAACCAATAACATTCTAAATTCAGCGGAATTGCGAATAATATTCTTCTTCCTTGAACCGTTTTTCCACCAAATCAAGCACTTCTTTGCTATAGACATCTTCAACACGCTTTCCACCATTCAACACCTCTTGCTCATGGTATTTTTGTTCTTCTTTGGTCATCAACACCACATTCTGGGTCGACAATTCTCTGTCAGGAAGCCATCTGGATAAAGTCAATCTAGTTGAATATCCGGAAATTGGAGATTTCCCTCTAAACACTTCTTCTATAATGTATTCGACATCCCTCATGGAAATCGGCACCACCTGTCCTTTGCCGAGTCTTGTCTGTTGACCAGCCAACGTCATCAACACCGAATCATAAACCTTCATCCGATTCTTGCCTTCAATCACTTCAATAGGATACCCAGCCACCGACGCCAACAAATGCGAAACAATTGTCAAACCAAACATCCCAGGCATTGGTCCCAAAACCGGTAAGATTCTCACTCTAAAGTTTTGTAACGCACTCAATTCGTCGATTTTCCCCTTCTCATACTCATCATCTGGTAATGGAAGTAAGTTTGCCTTACGAGGATCAGGCTTTTCTGCAGAAAACGCTACTGTGATCCCGGTGGCAATTCCTTTCTTCTTCAATCTTCTTCTAACTGATTTCATAAGCGCATCTTCTTCGGTCACTCTGATATCCCCAATATTCATCCTGGTAGGATCACTTTTACACGCAGCCCCTCCGCTAGAAATCACTGGAAGTTCGTTATCATGACAGTACGCCAATAAATCAACCTTGGTGTCGATATTATCAATACAATCAATGACATAGTCTGGCCTTGCCCTGCCTTCTAGTAGTAATCTCTCGGCATTATCCATGGTCCATAACTCATTCACCGCCTCGATCTCCACCCATGGGGCAATTTCCAACAAATGGTTCCTCAATGTGTCGACTTTCGAAATACCCACATCTCTAAGATTGGCCACCGCATGACGATTTAATGACGATAACGTCACTTGATCGAAATCGATCACCTTGATTTTCCCCACCCCAGAACGTACAAGCATCGTGGTGACCCACGAACCCACCCCACCAGCACCCACCACCACCACGTACAAATCTCGTATCTTGGCCATTCCTTCATCTCCTAAAAACGCGTAGTTTCTCGCGAGTTGCTCCTGAATAAGATCCTCGTCGTAATCCTTGATGGTTTCATTAATTCTTTTCAATGATCTCTTCGAGTCTGTGAATTGTTCTTTGGTGTTTCTGGATTGGTATTGATGGTATAATTCAAGGCATACTGAAGTTAACGCCGCAGTGGCAATAGCAGTGATCCCTATAGCTTTAATATTACTGTCAGACATTTCTAATTATCCTGACCACACTATAAACTTAAAATGGATCATTGCCAATCTAAAAAAAAAAAAAAAAAATCAAAAAAAAAAAAAAAAAATTTGCATTGATTTTTTTTTTTTCATGCACGCAATTTTCCCAACATCGATAGATTGGTGATCTTTTGTTTTATTACATTTACCATATAAAAAGTATTAGCTATCTAAAAGGATGTAGCGCTATCAAAACCAATAATGAAGCACACTTCTTCTCTATCAAACATCAAGATCGAAGTCTGAATATATAAGGAAGGACGATGAGCTTTTAGATCAGCAATTAGTTATCCGTTTCTTTCAATGGCTGGAACTATTCGCTGGCAATTCTGAAAATATGCCGATTCGTCATCACCATAGACTTTCCTAAAGATCTCACGAAGTACCACTCTATAGATTAGAATTTTTTCCAAATGTGAGGAGTTCCAATCATCGCACTCGAACCTTCTCATCTATTTTCAGAACAAAAGTTTCTCAAGTTAGGCAAGTGGTAGTCGGCAGGCTGAAAATATCCTACTGTTTGTGTTCCATTGAAATCTTGGAGGTTAGATAACTCAAATGATTTCCCTAGATTATTAAACCAAGATAATTCAACTTCGAGTGATTTAAAGTTCTTGGTTTCAAGCTTCCCATTGGCTTGTCGAAACCGATTTCATTGTTCTCGTTGAAAGCACTTTTGGGTATGATATTCACATGATGGTAATACACCTGTCCAGCGCAATCAAGAATAAATTCATCAGTGGTGGTTTTAAGGATGGTCAGAAGAGCAGATTCATAAACCATCTCAAAGACCTTTACCACCAATTCTTGGTGAAGGTTTCTCATGATTAGTGAGAATTATTTGGGAAGCATTAAAGAACAAGAAGATGGAGAAGGAAGGGGGGAATTTAGATAAACGCCGGCATTTATATTAATGAGAAGCAGATTATATCCCGGTATGCTGAGTCGGCGATTGGTCGCTTACAAAAATCGTTCTCTCCATAAAAGTTGCCAAATCAAGAATTCAGGAAAAATTTGCAACAAATTGCTATTGAACCACTCTAATTCTCTGAGACCTTAACTGTGGGGTATATTGCTTTTTTATATGTGTGACGATACTATTAAGTGCTTATCACGGAATTGTATTACTGAAGCTTCATTGGTTATGACCCCATGAAATGGTGAATCATAATAATAGTTCTGGACTAGGTACAGACTAACAATTAGGAGAGAGGGAAAAAAAAGATATCTTAGATCTAGTATCAGCACTATTGAAAATATTCAATTATTGTCAGAGATTACTATTTATTTGACCACACGATAACCTAAAAAGGATTACTGGCAAAAAAAAAGAAAAAAAGTGCATGCATGAATTGGTCCCAACATGGTTAGTTTTGTGCCCTTCCAATAAAATCGGGCCGACAATTGATATATTCATTTCAATCAGTGAGCAAGTTTATAGCTATCTAATATAATCTAGGTTAAAAAAAATACCTTCTCTGTTATCATTTTAACCAAGCATCAAAGTCTGAATATATAAGGAAGGACGACGAGCTTTTAGATCAGCAACTAGATCTCTGTCCCTTTCAATTAACGGCATTATTAGCTCGGGATTCTTGAAGTAATCACATTTTGCAGTACTATATTTTGCTTTGAACAACCCACGAAGTCCCACTTTTAGAAGAGTCAAGTTTTGAAGTGCATCAATAACCCCGAGCATAGAAGCAACACCCATAACCGGAGTCTCTGCCAAATCCAACTCTTGCAAGTTCTTCAATCTTTTGAGACTTTCGAAATCCGTGACTTCATTAAACTGCAAGTTAACTTTGATGATTTTTGGCCAAAGCAACTCACCGATCTGTGGAAGTTTATTTTTACCAATTTCAAAATACTTGAGATTTTTCATCTTATTGATTGGCTCAAGTGAGGTGATTTTATTTTCAAAAAAATCAATCGATTCTAAATTTTCCAAGTTTTTGAGTTGTAACTTCCCGTACTTCAACAGCGTCAATTTATTTTCTCTCATATCAAGACTTCTTAAAGAAACTAAGTTTTGAAAATTCTTCAAGTCCGAAATTTTGTTTTTGTTCAAGTTCAACGCGATAAGATGGGCTTGTTGTTTGAAATCTGAAATGATCTCATTGATTTTATTTTTACTTAGATCAAGCAGTTTAAGATTCTTAAGATTTTCCAAATTTTCAACTTTAGTAATGTCGTTCTCTACCAAATTCAATTCTTCCAAATTCTCCAACCCAAATCAAGGTGCTCAAGGTATATGAAATGCTTCAACATCGGAATGCTCTTGAGCCCGTAATGCTTCAAAGTAAAGGATTTCATGAATTTCGTTTTTGCCCAATAAGGATTCGGCAAGGTTCCACACACCAAGAGCTCTGTCAATTCGATGTCTATGGCCCCTTTGACCTTAATTTGAGGAGAAATTTCCAGAATCATCTTATCTTTTGGGTAAATGAGTTTCATAATCTCATCTTCAATTACCAATGGAGTGATAGAAAAACTGTTTAATGAAGGGAAATTGGAAACGGTCAAATTTTCTATTTCAAAATCTTTTTTTCTATATATTAGAATTGTTTCCAATTGTGGAGAATTCCAATCATCACCATTGAAACTTCTCATACTATTTTCAGAACAAAAAGTTCTCAAGTTAGGCAACTGGTGCTTGGCAGGCTGGAAATACTTTGGCGCTTTTGCTCCAGTAACCTTCAAATTTTGAAGGTTAGACAACTCAAATGTTTTTCCAATGTCATCGAACCAAGATAAGTCAACTTCGAGTGATTTAAGATTCTCGGTTTCAAGCTTCCCAATCAAAGGACATTCAACTGACAAATGCACCAAATTTTTCATGGAAATGGCAAACGCTGAAATGGTGTGGATCTCTTTCTTCGAATAGCTTCCACCTTTTATTTCTAGCTTGCGATAATGTTCGAACTCATAGTTCTGGTAATTGGTATCGCCTCTCATCAAGTTGTCAATAGATACGCATATTGGATGTTTACCTATTTTCCCGTCGATACCATGTTCATCTTCCTCGTTGGGAACGATCTTCAAATGATGTAAAACCACTGCTTTGGCACATTGAAAGAACAACTTATCAGTGGCAACATTAATGATCTCAAAAAGGGTTATCTTGTCGACCAACTCAAAGATCTTGATCACCAATTCTGGAGGAAAGTTCTTCATGATGGGGGGACTGTTTAGTAGAAGACAAAAGGAAGACAAGAAGAACAAGAAAGAGCAAACAAAAAAAAATAAAAAAAAGGAAGTGAAATAAGCGCCTGTATTTAGATGATTGGGAAGCTCACATCATGCCGGGTGGGTCCTCAAAGTGACATCCTTAAAAAAAAAAAAACGATGATCCTACAACACGTATCTTTCACTTAAATGGGCCATTTAGGAGAACTTTACAACACACACTGTATAGCCTTAATCTGGTGTATTATGGATCTTGAGATCTACCTGCTCTGTTCCTCAGGATCAAGTGAATACTCAGCAAGATTTTCCAGGTGGTGGAGAACTTCTACTGGATACAGAGTCCTTTGAATAAGTATTATTTAATGAGTAAATCAAGCACAACAAATATATTATCCCTATTATATCAAAAGCAAATTATCGCAAAAACAAAGGAGGAAGGAACGTACCACCAAATGGAAATAGAACACAGCGAGTCAATTCAATTCTAATTTTGTAAATATAACCATATGAATTATATAATCTTCTCAAACAATTCACTACTGAATAATAAGAAGAGCAATAATAATAAATAAAATTGATATTATAGATTTAGTAGGACCATTCAAACTCATACGGATACAATCCCTTGGTCTTGTGGTCTCCCAATACCACTTTCCACAGCATGAACAACTGGGCTGTTTTGGGTCTTCTTCAAGCTCGCAAAGAAAACATCCGGAGGAGTGATGGTTCCCAAAGCTCTAATGGCCCGGGTGTTCAAAAACTCAAGTCCCAATTCAAAACTTGCATTCACCCAACCAAACCCTTCGGTCGCCACCCCTTTGAAGTCTGCCCCTTGGTTACCGTACTCGGCATCGACTCTATGAGGGTCGGTAGGCTTAGTTACGTCGTATTTCTCCACCACAATACCATTGTAGTCGACAAAAGATTTTGTCATGATATATAACCAACGATACACAAGACGACGGGCGACATCACCAAACCCGTACTTCGCAAGCCCAACCCACGCTAAAATTTGTTGAGGGGCCCAGCCATAAGGATAATCCCATTGACGATTTGGTCTATCCAACGAGATCACCCCCCGCGACTTTTCAGTCCCCGCAACAAGTCCCCCCAATTCTTCAAATTTGGGCAAAGATTGCTTCACAAGACAATCGGCCTGGTATTCTGTGGCGGCACCACTCCAAAGTGGCCAAAACGCAGTGGCTGATTCATAATTGCTTTGCTTGTGGGTTTTGATGTTATAATCGTAGAAAAGTGCGCGTTCTTCATTCCACAAATATTTGCTCATGGCCGCTTTTCTTCTAGCGGCCCTTCTCAACCATACCGCACTGGTTTCTCCTTCCCCAAGCTCGTTGATGATGTGATCGTTAAACTTATCCCTGATAGTCTCGGCAATATCAACTTCGTACTTGTATAATAAAGAATTCAAATCAACGGTACACAAACTGGCAGCACAGCCATCCAAACGATAACTGGTGTCGTGGCCAGACTCACGAACCGCACGATCATTAGTGAAGTACTCGTCCAATTCAGGTTCTGAAATCTTTTGATCATTGTAAAGTTTTTGGAATTCTTGAAGACTGACTCCGTGTTTTTCGGCGTATGGACGCAACAAAGCGTCGAAATGGGTGGACTCGGTTTCTGGAGGAATTCCCAACCCATCAGGATGGTAGCACGAAAGACCGGTGGTCACGTCGATTCTAGGTTCACAGGTCCACACTGTCTTGTACTCTTTGATTGATGCTACCATTGCACGTTCCAAAAACTCTTTGGCAGCATCGGGATTATCGCCGTTTTCAAGCAACTTGTTGTAAACTTTTATAGCCATGTCGGTCAAAAATGGGGGTTGCGATCTACACAAATAGTACGATCTGTTGGCGTTTAGAATTTTCCCGTAGTGGTTGATTTGAAAAATAAAGTGTTCAACCATCCCTTGGGCTAAGTCCACACGATTATCAATCAAACATCCAAGAGATATCATATAAGAATCCCAACCGTATAACTCGTTGAAACGACCCCCTGGCACCACATAGGGAAGCCCTCTAAGGGTGGTTTTCGGTTTTTTAGAGGCATCCTTATGCTTTTCATTCACATCAATGAACTTCGAATTGAACAACATGCTAGCGTTATTTGAATCATCGTCTTCGATCACTGGAACTTCTTCCATTGCCAAAGCCAACAACCCTGGCTTATCATTGATGGATTCCACGTATTCTGGAGTGATGACGTGAGGCAAAATTTCAATCTTCAACTTCTCGCCCTTTTTTTGGGCATCTTTCTCGACTTTCCGGAAGAATGCGATTTGGTCAGGGCAATTTGGAGGAACGTACACTCTAGTGTATTCCGCAGGAATTTTTGTATCGTGGGCCATCTCCATAATGTTATCCTCGCTGACACGACGGGTCAAATTATTCCAAAACTGGGTGGAAATCAATCGTTTCAACCGTCTAACAGGGTTCTCGTTCAATCTTGCTTCGTCCAAAATCATCTGGTTGCGTCCCATCCTTTTAGCAATTGTCAACTCTTGCAATAAATTAGAAAGCATATAAGTGCCCCGAATGGCGTACTGGTTGTACCCGTTGGAGTTAGCAGTACCTAGTTTCAATACCTTAGGTCCGGTGTCTTCGATGGTAATCTGGTAGTTTTGATCAGTGTCTTCGTTCTTCAACAACGTTTCAAGAGTCCCATCAATGTCGCTAATGAGGAAACGGCGTGACCCATGGGCCATATCATCTTCGCTCGACCGACGTTTTATTGGATAGTTGCTTTTGTGAAACTCGCGACGAACCCCATCTTTTTCCATTATTGAATCGTCAACAGAGAAATTCCAGGCTGGGGTGATACGAGGCAAGGTACCGCTAAAAGTTCTGCCTCGGATGACTTTAGAGTTTCTGAATTGCTTAGACGGATCGGTTTTTGCCCCATAATACACTTCTGGCGTGGAAAATGGGTCCATATCATCGCTTCCTATGGACGACGAGCGTGAATGCTTTGCTGTCATGTCGATGATGTGTTGTAATCAGTGGGTATTTAAAGATTGCTATGATGGGAGAAGAGGACCTGGTGATGATGATGTGTTTTTTTAAAGCATTTTTTTTTTCTTTTTCACAATGTCCGACCGACACGCTAAAAAAAAGAGCTAACAGAAAAAATCTGGTGGGGTTAACCGTATATTTTTGCGGGGGGCTTTGTTTTGTTTTGTTTCAGAAAGGACGAGAGTTCAATATTTAGTTGTGCAGATATATTATGTAAATGCTTGTCACCCATCAATATCGTCTAAGATAATCCCGGTGAACTGCCATAACCCCAGATTATTATTATGTGAGTGCAGTTGCAAAATTTTGACAGCACGGAGAGGTGTGGGGGAAGGTGGATAGTCATAACGGTGGAGGAGCAGCACGCCAACAAAACAAGATTACTATATCAATAACAATACAAAAATAAACACGAATAAATTAAGACTAAATGTACCTATAAAAGAAAGAGAGAGAGACAGAAAAAAAAAAGAAAACGTCACCATATCTCACACATAACATTGTAAAAGGTGACAGCTCCCCACCACCCAACCGCCACAACACCAATCTTACGATCCACTACCCAGCAATTGAGTGGAACCGCAATCATATAAAATATCAAAACCACAAACAACCCTCCACCAGAAATGACCAAACTACGGCTCACCTCAAAAACTATCTCAGTTGCTCCTTGCTGTGCCATCACTATTATACCGTTGGCTCCAATTCCAATCAAGATATAAAGTAAAGGTCCCCCAAAGCACGCTCCTAGGCCAGTCATTACTAGCCCCAAGTTAGCAAACGCAATGTTCGAAACAATGTCCCCGATAGAGTTCCCGAGAGCAAAAAGCGTGAGCCCCAATAATGAGGGGGATATGGAAAATAGTCCCCCTATCCGTGATAAGATTCTAATAATGAGGGCTGAAACATGAGAAATCCAGATTATTGAGTTAAAGAATCCAAGGGACGACGTCAAACCGCAGTAAAATTTCGAAGAAATCAATGAAGGTCCACTAATATCAGCCAGCTTCGCATCATTATAATTAATAAGACCATCTTCCAAATCCCCCTCAGTTTGACATGGTTCCTTCATATCACCATGATCGATCCACCATGAAAAACCGACAACATTAATTAAAGAAACCAAAAACATTCCCAGCACTTCATACTTTCCAAAACTTAATCCCCACACACCAGTCCCTATCAACCAAGGGGTGACTCCAAGCTGAATTTGAAGAACCCTCCTATGAACCAAGGCATAATTTGGGGTGATCTGATTCTCGGAATTATAGCACGGAACTGTGGCTGCTAATATAAAAAATGGAATGATATTGACGTAGAAGAGATATCCTGTCAAAAATTTCTGGAAAAACCCAAGTTCTTCATAAGTTGGATCTGATTTTTGGAGAACGCCAATGAATGGCAATAAAAATTGCATAATTGTGTTTGGAAATTCTTCTTCTTCCTCTTCCTCCTCATCTTCTCCTTCCTCTCTCCTTTCAGTATATGGCGGTACAACATTTATTTCAGGAGTTATAAATCCTTCATTTGAAGCTTTTGACATTTCATGAATACTACTAGATTTATTTGATTCCTCATTGCCTTCATCAAAACTCTCAAACAAAAAATCTCTCCTCTGCTCTCCATCTCTTGCATTTTTATGATTAGGATTTATGCTTTCTTCTTCTCGTTCGTCATTAAAATCAATAATTGAACAACGAGGACTTGGGCTTCGCCGACTAAAACTTTCACTGCTACGACTAAACATCCCATAACTTATTGGCAGTAAACCATCAATATCAGAATTAGAATCTCTAAAATGATGGTCTGATCTGTTTGTTCCTAAATTTGGGGATAACGCAAGGATATCAATGTAAGATAATCTCAAATTTCTCGGCAATTGCTGTAGTTTGTGATCTCTGGATAAAAATCTTGCCTCCGTTAGCAATCGATTCCTTGTATCATAATAATCAGTTGATGGTGAGAAAGATGTCAAGCTGTTATTTTTTCTGCTAGCAGCAGTAGACGATAAAGAGGTATTGATTTGTAGATATTTTGGTCGGATGTTGGTAGCCGAACTAATCTTCGTGATAGAAGGACGTGGAAGGAAGAGGGGTTGTGGGTCAATAAAGCTTTGTGATTTCTGCCCTAGCAGAGGTCTATTTGATTCAGTGGCTTTATATGATTCTTGAGGCAAATCCGAGATCAAATGAGTATGAATCGTTGGTTGGTTTGATATTTGCTCTTGTAGAACCTGATTATCCAACTCTGGTGATTCAATAGTACTATTAACATGTTTTAATTCATCATTATTGTCCGAAATATTATTATGGGGACCAATACTAACTGATTCATCATCACAATTTACAATGTTGATATCTATGGGAATCTCAGGGAAATTTTCACTCACTTCAACCAAAGGGTTATTATCTGCAGTCCAAATTTGATAAGCTAGATACATGTTATAGCCTAGTACCATAGCAATGCACTCATTTATTGTCAATTTACCGTCCAGAATAAACCAAATAGCAGCTCCGACGAATAAAATAAAAAGCATAAGATCCAAAATGAATTCTTTTTTTCTAATATTTTTCCAGGCCTGTTTCCCAAGATTACGATCCTTCTGTAAACTAGTTGAATATGTGACATCCAAATTGTCTATGTCACCATTTAAAAGACCTAATCCTTCTTCTTCTTCCAATAACTTTTGATGAGCTTCTTCTTCTTCTTCTTCTTCTTCTTCTTCTTCTTCTTCTTCTTCTTCTTCTTCTTCTTCTTCTTCTTCTTCTTCT